>JAESUZ010004093.1:0-62462 GCA_017311185.1 Proteles cristata cristata | reverse complement strand
GTACTTCACGTACGACTTGGTTCCGGGACACAGGCCCGTGTGCGGGGCGGGCGGGGGCACACGGGAGCCGTGAGCCCACCCACGAAGTTCGTTAATCGGCACGCGGCAGTTGGACGCCGCCTCTAAGAGCCTGTGGACGTGAAAACGCAGGGTGTCTCTCGGCGCCCTTGCCCCCTCCGAACCCGCGCGGGGCCCGGACGCGCACCCGTCAGGGCCTCTCCAGCGCGAGACAGTGAGGCGAGGAAGGACAGCGCCCTGACGGCCTCTCCGCCCTTACCTGCTGGGAGCTTCAGAAATGCCGGCGCCTCCCTGAGATACTCAACAGTGACGGCCACCTCGTCGCCAGCGTTTCTCAAAAGATGCACCTGTCAACACGACAAAAAATAGCCACTTTACCATCACGACAGGACCAGACACGGAATTTAAACACAAGAGTTCTATACACCTGGCCTGCTTCTCAAGATTTCCACGCCAGTGATTTCCCGGGACGTGAGGGCCTGTGGACGCCTGGAGGTCTGTGCGCGATCTGCTCTGATGCTCGTGCTCGCCACCCGCACTCCGTCTACACGGACGCTCGTGCACGCCACCCGCACTCCGTCTACACGGACGCTTGCACACGCTGCCTGTGCTCCGTCTACACAGACGCTCGTGCACACCGGCAGGGGCGAGCCGTGTTCTACAAGATCAGGCTACCCACCCACCACACACACTGTCTCCCCAAAAGTCAAGTCAGGTGAGGAGTCGAAATGGGCCCAAGAGCCAGAGGTCAAAGGTCAGCAGAGCACACACCGCCGCACAGCTGAGACACCGCAGACCACAGGCCCCACTTCAGGGTATGAAGCATATTTTAATTCTGGAGAGAGGAGCGGGTGTCCCCTCCCTGTGCCGACGTGTCCCCGCCACGGGGCTCCACTTCTACCCACGTCCTGTTGGCTTCCCATGCTCAGCACACTCACTGGAGTTAAAGCAGATGTGACGGACTCAGCGGGTGTGTGGCTGGGGCACTCCGGATCGCCCACACCGCCGGCACGGGGACCCCATGTGCTCGGCTCTGTCACGCCCGAGTCCCGTCTCTCAGACACCTCCTGTCGTCCCCTCCACCGCCCTGAGGACCACACAAACGCCCTCGTCTGTCGGTCCACAGCACTCCGCCCTAGGGAATCTGGACCTGCCCGCCCATGGCTGCATCGCCTCCACCGTGACCTCACACCAGGCCCTGAATTCCCCTAAACACTCCAGACCACAGACCACAGGCCACGAAGCTGCAGACTCGCCTCCGTGGGGTCCCTCCCGCACCTTCCACGTCCTCCCTCCTCCTTCCCCGCGGCCCTGCTTTGACAGCCTCCCGCCTCACATAAGCCACACACAAGGGGGGTGGACACCAGGCTGTCCCTTGCTGTCTGGACAAGTGCACAAGGTCCACTGCCGGGGACGAGGTCCAAACCCGCCTTCACACACACAGTAGGACCAAGTCACTCAGGAACTCATGGGAAGGGTCAGAGCCCCCAGACCAGGAGGTGCACCTGGAGCATCCGTGGCCTGCGGCCCCTGCCTGGCACCAGCCTCTGCTCGCGGACAGGACGTAGCAGCGGGACCTGATGCATCTGCGGGCAGCTCAGTGCCACCGTGTTCTCTCCATCTGATCCATGGGACCACCACCGGCCCCCGGCCATAAGCAGCAGCCCCTCCCGGATGCCCGTGGGGTCGCAGGCACTGGCCACATCCGGGAAGAGCGCAGAAGCCCTGAGACGTCCAGAGCTCACATGGCTTTAAACTTCAATGAGCGAGCATCCCCCAGACAACAACAGTCTGGGTCTGTGCGTGCAGGTGGCCCCCTTCCCCGGCCTCGGCAGACGGGTGTGCCCCCAGCCCGCCTCTCCGGACGCACACTCCCCACCTACAAGAGCACCCGCAGCAATCACACATCTGGTGCTGCTCACGAGGCTTTCAGGATGCAAAATGCACGACGAAGCATTAAGGTCTCCTACCTGTTTGGTGGAGGTGATTAACCCCAAAGGACCCACTGCATCTTTCCGCGAGTCTGCCCTCGAGCACGACTCCCTAGGCCCCTGAGGAGACACCACCTCGGACAAGCTGATTTTGTCTGCATGACAGCAAAGCCTGCGGCCAGTGGCCTGGAGGGATTCGGCATTTTGAACGGAACATGGGGCCCCTCACCTCCTCTGCCCACCGTGATGTTCCAGACCCCCATGTGCAGGCCACGAAGGCTCCGCTTCATCGTGTCTTTTCCAAGTTGGTGCCAAGTCTGTCTGCATGTTCAGAAGTGTCTGTGAGCAAGGGCGCCTGGGGGCTCAGTCGGTTGAGTGTTCGACTTTGGCTCAGGTCATGATCTCCTAGTCTGTGAGTTCAAGCCCCTGTCAGTGGCAGATCCCCACTTCAGGTCCTCTGTTCCCCTCTCTGTCCCTCCCCTGCTTGTGCTCGCCCCAGAGTAAATAAATATTAAGAAAAAAGGGGGGCGCCTGGGTGGCTTAGTCGGTTAAGTGTCCGACTTTGCTTAGGTCATGATCTCGGTTCGTGGGTTCCCGCGCCGGGCTCTGTGCTGACTGCCAGCTCAGAGCCTGGAGCCTGTTTTAGTCTGTGACTCCCTCTCTCTCTGACCCTCCCCTGCTCACGCTCTCTCTCTCTCTCTCTCTCCTAGAAATAAATAAAAACATTTAAAAAAGAAAAAGAAATGTCTGTGAACGCTGATCATTAATGCCTCCAAATTCACCAAGGGGCACTAACACCATCTTCCTCGCAAGGCATCGCGGGAAGACCAACAGGTGCAGAGGGCCGACACCTGACTCCAGCCTCCAGGTCGGCCTTCCTTTGGCTTCGAATTGAAGTCCATGATCACAGGGCTCCTCCTGCGTCACGACCCCAGGGCACATCAGTCCCATCCCCACAGGGAATCCATGGGCTGCAAACCTCTGTCTTCTGATTCCCTGCTGAGCCCTGCCTTCCTGCAGCCATGTCAAGGGTCTTCCCTTTTAAGAAAGGATTCGACTTCCATGTGAATTTTCCCAAGCCTTTTGTATTTTTTTTAACTTTTTATTTTTTGAGAGAGAGGACACACGTGAGTGGGGAGGGACAGAGAGAGAGAGAGAGAGAGAGAGAGAGAGAATCCAGAGCAGGCTCCAGGCTCTGTGGTGTCAGCACAGAGGCTGACTCTGGGCTCCAACCCACGAACCATGAGACCATAAGCTGAGTGAGCTGAAGTGTCAGGTGTCAACAGACTGAGCCCCCCCAGGGGCCCCAAATCTTCCCGAGCTTTTAACAAAAGCCACTCAAGCCATTCAAACCCCTGGGGTCTTAGTGGGTTGGCGGGAGCACCCACAACAGAAGCCAATCTGCCAGAGTTCAGAGGCCGGAGCCTGAGGTCAGGGGCCAGTGGGCTCGACACCGGTGAGGCTCCTCCCCGGTCTCAGATGGTGTGCATGGTGTGTGGTGCGAGGTCTAGTGTCTCTCCTTGCAGGGACACTGATCCCACCTCAGGGACCCGCCCATGACTGACTGAACCCTGATCACCTCCATGGGCCCATCTGCTAATGGCACCCAGGGGCCAAGGGCCATAGGAATGTGGGCACAAACCCCCCGTCCATACCAGGGACTGGAAACTGGCGCAGGGCAAATGCACTGAGAAATCTGTCAACACGAATTACCCACTGTGTCTTGCACACTTGCCTCAATGCACGAGGCCTGTAGAGCGGAGAAAACCAGCCATGTGCACAAGAAGCCAGTGTGCACAGGGCCGGTGTGCTCAAAGGGCTGGTATACACGGGCTGGTGTGTATGGACCTGGTGTGCACAGGGCTGGTGTGCTCAAGGGTCCAGTGCGCACTAGAGCCGGTGAGCACGGGGCTAGTATACACAGGGCCAGTGTGCACAGGGCCGGTGTGCATGGGGCCGGTGTGTATGGGGTTGGTGTGCATGGGCTGGTGTGCATGGGGCTGGTGTGCACCCTCACACACGCTGTCCTGGCCTGGCCACTCCTGGGCCTCCTCTCCTCCCATGGTCGGGTTGCCAGCTGGCTGCACTGACAGGGTCCTATGCCTGACCTTGCTGAGGTCCGGGGTGTCTGTGCCCCACGTGTCCCCCATGGTGCTGCCTCTCTGGGTCATTCCCATGCGATGCACACACTCTCTTCGTGCAGCTCTAACTCCAGGCCCGTCACGGTGCCCCTTGACTTCACACACCCCGACCTGTTACCCTCTGGCATCATGGCCACCGCTGACCGTCAGTCCAGCTACACACAGGCAGCACCGTGTGGCCAGAGGGAAACAAGTGGCTGATCAGCCTTGTGTCAAACTCGTGGCCTTGTTCTTGGGGACCTCTGAGTGTGTCAGGTAGCGTCCTCCTCCCATGCCCTCAGGGGAAATAAAGACCACCTGTGTCGTCACCACCCACCGCTCTGAGCGCGAATCAGTCCTGCCTCCCCACCCGGAGCCTGTGCCTGCGCTGTGCCTGGTGAGCGGCTCCCGGACCCAGTACCCGCGGTGCCTGCACCCTCCCCTAGCGCACGTCCCCGCTGCCCTTCACAGAATAACGCCTGCAAACACCGTCTGTCCCTCCTGCACACTCTCGTGTCGCAGCCTCCCCAGCCGGCCATGGACCGCCAAGCTCCATGGAGCGCCCTCCATCTGTGCCTCTGGGGACCGCTCAGACGCGCTGGCACAGGCGACGCCACCTCGCCTGTGTCCCCTCGCCTCCAGGACCCGGCACCGTCCCCACCTCCTTGCTTCCCCTGGAAGTCCCCAGAGGGGTGCCCCTGGGCCCTCCCTCTACATGTGTAACTGTCATTCTGAGCCACAAGATTACTATTTGTGCTTATTCCATATTTATATTTACATTCCTAACAGTAATACCACATTTTCCTTACAACTCAAAGTAACAGATTCTGCCCATGTATCATTCAAACAATCTATTTTTTTATTTAAATTTTTTTAAAAATTGTATTTATTTTGAGAGAGAAAGACACAGAGCACCAGCAGGGGAGGGGCAGAGAGAGAGGGAGACACAGAATCTGAAGCAGCTCCAGGCTCTGAGCCGTTAGCACAGAGCCCGACATGGGGCTCAAACCCATGAATTGTGAGATCATGACCTGAGCCAAAGTCAGATGCTTAACCAACTGAACCACCCAGGCATCCCTCATTTACGAATTTTTAAATGATCATCATATAGCAACATGTCAGTTTATTAATAGTTTTGTGTCCACTTGGCTAGGCTACAGTACCAGCTACCAAGGTGTTGCCATAAAGGTATTTCGTAGATATGACTGATATCTGCAGTCAGTGACTTTTAGTAGAGCTGGTCATCCTCCATAATGCTGGTGGGCTCCTCTAATTAACTGAAGTCTTTAAGATTAAAAATTTGAGGATTCTCTGAGAAAGAAAAAATTCTGTTAGCTGAAGCCACAAATTCTGGCTGGGAGTTTCTAGCCTGAAGCTCAGACCTCAAGTCAAGAGTTCTCCATCCCCGCCCCCCACACACACATCCAGTATCTCCCTCAGTGGCTGTTTCTCTGCTAGAACCCTAATCCATTAGCCATCACGAAAACAATCCTTCAAATAATAGTAGCAGGCAGTACATAACGTGGCACACAGATTTCTTGCCCGATGGTGCATTTGTATCCAATTCAAGAGTGGAAGCCAGGACATGGCATCTGGCACACGTCTGGTGAGCGCTCAGGTGAGCGTATCACACGTGAGCCACACCGACCATCCTAACACAGGACTTCTAACCTGCACCAGATTTATGCACCACGTGTAAGGCAAGTAAAACATTCCATTCTGTAGTGAACAAAGGAAAAGTAAGGTTTTAAATTTAAGGTTTTAAATGTAAGATTTGAATAATATCATATATTTTTGTCTATTACACTGAGTATATTAAAATAGAAGTGACCCACAATTAAGAAAACCTGGTTTTGGTTCTCAGGTCTGTGGAACAGCCACACACCTGAAACGTGGGGCCCACCACACTCTCCTTCCCGGAGCCGTGTGGAGGGCGGGACACGTGCCAGTGTGTGCAGGTGCCTGGCCGTGTGAGGGGCCCTGCTCACCTCGCCCGTGATCACCAGGCGACGATAGTAACATGGAGGGACATGCCAGCGGCCAAGGGGAGGGATCTCGGGAGTCAAGGTGCTCAAAGTGGCCTGAAGAAGAATGAAGTTTTGACCTAAATATCAACAGAAAGGCATGCGAGTGTCCCTTGGATGGACGGAGCGGCAGGGCTGGGGGCCGGGAGGCAGACGTGGGCAGCGAGTCCCACCTTAGGGAGAAGAGGCAGCGTGAGGTCTCTGCTGACAAGGGGCCGGGTTTGGAAAGAGATCGATTAAAGAACCATGCTGAGCAGAAGGGGCCCCGGGCTGGTGGCCAGCACACATCACAGGGACAATGCGGGCCAGGCCCAGAACGGTTACTGCGCTGAGTGACGTAAGCGAGGCAGAGAAGACAAACACCGTATGATCTCACTCCCATGTGGAAAGTAAGAAACAAAACCAGCAAAGGGACAGGAAAAGAGAGGGGGGGGAAGCCAAGGAACAGACTCTTAACCACAGAGAACACACTGAGGCTACCAGAGGGGAGGTGGGCGGGGCAGGGAAACAGGTGAGGGGGACGGGGTGCACCTTCCGTGTTGAGAGCTAGGTGAGGTACGGAGGTGCTGGGTCACTACCTCATATACCTGCCACGGATCTGATGCCATACGTGAACTACACATCGATAAAAATAAAGATACAAAAACCCCAGGAAGTGACAACAAAGGCTTTGATGCGCGCCAGCCGTGAATCCCGGGAGGCACCCTGGAGGCAAGCAGCACACGCGGCCCAGAGCGAGGCAGAGGTCTGGTGCAGGTGCGTCCCGGGCGGCCCGCCTTCAGAGCCCGCACGTTTGGAAATGAGTGTGGCTGGTTTTCCGGGACATGAAAATGGTGGAGGAAGTCTCCGTGTGTCCTGTCAAAGGTGGCTCCTTCCAAAGTGACGCAGGATGACAGTCATCACAGAACATGACCTATCATGTTCTAACTCAGAAGGAAGGAGAGGTTTTGGTCAAGCCTCCCTGATCTTACACACAAAACCAACCCGGCCCCAGGTCAATTAGCTCAGACCACAACCCATCCGTGACCACACCTTGTAATTCAGCAGTGACATCTGCCACCGTGGTCTGAGCATCCTAAGTTCGTGGATTTAAACTTGGAAGCCCTTCCTGTGCTTGCCGACTTGAACCCTCAAGCTCTCACACAGCAGAAAACCTGTTTTCACCAAATCTCTTCTCAACACCTTCCGGTTCCGGCCAGGCCTCCTCCTGGCTGACACCATTACGTCCATGGCGAGCAACACATGGGACACGTCACACTCCCACCGAAGTGCCTTTCTGGAGAGTAAACAGAAAGCCTGGCACGCTGTTTGCCATGGAAGCTGTAGCCCGGAGGCCGGAGACTCGGTTCCAGACTTCTCCGGCTTCCTTTCTGATGTGCTGCCCGGCAGGGGCGCCCATGGCCACGGGGTCCCGGAGACACGAGACCCAGTCTCTGCGTTGCACAAAGCCAGGTGCTCATTAGCATGTCCCGCACACCGTCCCCCAGGCAAGCATTAGAGATAACAGCACATGAGTGCCCGTTAACGCGTTAGAAATATGAACCCGGATGTCCCTGACCCCTTCCGACTGTTTCCTGAAACCCGTCGGAGTCAAAACTCCATTTCAAAACAGTTCTCTAAACCTCCAGGTCCAGGCTATTAAATGCGATTCATTATTTACTGTGGGACCTGTGATTGCCATGTCTTTCCCACATACACATAACTATCAGTGACACAGTACTGCATCAGTTTCAGTAATGGAGAAATGTCAGCTAGAAAGTCATGAAGAAACTTGACCCGTCGGTTCAGGATGGGAGTGATTTCATCGCCAGCGCAACGGAATAGGTTTTTCCAGCCTGCTAGATCCCAAAACCTCAAAGCCACAGACATTTCTGGGTCCTTCAGAGCAGCTGGAGTGTACAGACCTGAGGATGGGGGTGTTGAGAACTTTCCATGTGCTCCAGACAAAAGCAGGCAGAACTGTGCATGGGTCTCCTTCCTGCTCATGTCGATTCACCTCCAGTGGCCTCTTTGCTTCTAATTCTATCAACGCAGCAATAACACACACACACGTCTACACACTTGACAAGAGGAACATCGTGTTTCACCACAGTGGAACCACTGACTGTCCAGGGCCCGCATGGTATGAACCAGCCTGTCTGTTCATTTGCTTTGCTTCCCAGGACACGTTTCTAACAACCTCCAGATTCCGTGGGGGAGGAGACACACTCGCCGGTGCCTGGTGAGGGTTACATCTGGGATTTGCAGGGACGGCATGGTCCCCGAAGTCTGGAGCCCGAGTCAACCTGGAGGCGTGGGGGTGGCCGCAGCCAGGGGCTGGGCAGGGACTCCCCTCGCTGCCCCAGAACCTCTCCTCCTTCCTGCTCTTCCTCCACCTCCCCTCATGCTTCCGTTTCCTTCCTTCGTCCCTGGAAGAGCACTCTGTGCGAGAAGGCAAGCTGTCGACCACAGGGAACACCCACATGGCCTCACGGAGTGGCTGGCCGGGCCCGTCTCCTCATCTGTGAGCTGGGGGCACAGCGGGCTTACAGGGGTGCAGCCGCTAGCCCCTCCTCCGTCCCAATCAGACTGCACACGCGGGAGCCTGTAAACACGTCCTTTGTCGTGACTCCTGCTCACACTCTGCTGGCCAGATGCCAGGCTACGCACGTGTGTCATGGTGTCCCAGCGAGCCGCCCATCCCCCTCCCTTGCAAACAGAAAGCCAAACGCCGGGCTGCATGAAGGACTGAAGGCAGGGACGCCCTTCCCGCATCCCCAGCCCACCTCTCTTCCCAGCCCAGGCGGAAAGCAGGCGTGTGCTGTCAGGGACGACAGGGCTTTACCGTAAACACAGGGAACCCCAGTCATGGTCCCCGAGCAAGTGACACATACCTGGTACCTCACGTACCCCGCCCACATGCCCACCTTCCCTTCTCTATAGTTTCCAGCTGTTGGCAAACACCAGCCTCGGGGCTGTGCCAGTGACTGTCACTCAGTCCCCGATTCACAGGGCATCCTTGTTTGCTACCTGGGGACATCCTGCTTCTTCAACTTGGGGGAAACAAGGCAGCACTGCAGAGGACCCGGTAACATGCGGAGACGGTGCCGCAGAGGACCCGGTAACGTGCGGAGACGGTGCCGCAGAGGACCCGGTAACGTGAGGAGACGGTTAACGTGCGGAGACGGTGCCGCAGAGGACTTGTGCGGGAAACAGAGGACCCAGCGGACGGTGCAGAGGACCCGGTAACATGCGGAGACGGTGCCGCAGAGGACCCGGTAACGTGCGGAGACGGTGCCGCAGAGGACCCGGTAACGTGAGGAGACGGTGCCGCAGAGGACCTGGTAAGGTGCGGAGACGGTGCCGCAGAGGACCTGGTAATGTGCGGAGAGCGAGAATGACCCCACAACACGTGCAGGCCTGTGACCTCCGTGTGCTCTGCAGATGGCCTGGGGCAGGTCAGGCTCTCCGGCCAAAGGACACATTGCTGCAGGTTGCACCTCTACACTGAGGAAGCCAACCCAACCCCCAGAGGTCCCTGCGGATCCTGATGGGACATCTTCCCAGACGGCCGATGGTGACAGGGCTCAGCGCCCTGTTCACACGCCATCACCCACGTGCTCTGTCACCTGGGCAGCAGGGCTCAAGACCCACAGGTGCCAGGAGGGGCCATCCGCACAGGTGGCTCCTGGGGGGGCAGAAGGCTAATCACACGCACACCCCTGGGTTGGGACAAGGTCACGTCAATAAAACCATGTCTGATACATGTTCTCGCCTTGAAAAAGCTCCTCGGGCAGCAGGCTGGTCCCTGGGCTCTGGTGGGGTCTGAGTGGGGACCTCAGCTCAGCGAGCCACAACACAAGGAGCACGTCACCCACCCCAGCTCCGCGGGGACTGGGCTGCACCGGGTTGTGGTAGACGAGGTGAGCACGGGAACAGGACTGGTGACCCCCACGGCTCTGCCCACAGCCACTGACTCCTCGCTCGTGAACCACAACCAGGAGGCCGTTACAGGTTTGCTTCCCGCTCCTGCGACCTTGAACTCTACTGATTAAGAGGTCGGGACTCTAGGGCAGAGTCGTGCTGAACCTAAGCACCTACTAAAATCTCCAAGTGGCGCTGGCTGACTCCTGTGCCGTGAGGTTGAGAACCACCTCCCCAGCAACTTTCCAACCTGGGAGTGAGAGAACATCATCATTAAGTTCTCGCTCCCCGTCTGCTAACCTACTCATCATCTATCTCTGTCATCCACCTATCTACCTCTACCATTTAATCTCCCGTTGATAATTTATCTATCTAATCTTCTCTCCATAACTCACCATCTACCCACCCAGCCACCCAGCCACCCAGTCACCCACCCATCCACCCATCCACCCATCCATCCATCCATCCATCCATCCATCCATCCACCCACCTGCCCGCCTGGCTGCCCACCCACCCATCCATCCACCCACCACATCCATCCACCATCATCCATCCATCCATCCACCCACCCATCCATCCACCCACCATCCATCCACCCACCATCATCCACCCACCACCCATCCATCCATCCACCCATCCATCCATCCATCCACCCACCCCATCCATCCACCTGCCCGCCTGGCCCACACACCCATCCATCCATCCATCCATCCATCCACTCACCCATCCACCCATCCATCCACCTGCCCGCCTTACCCACCGTCCATCCACCCACCCATCCATCCACCCACATCCATCCATCCATCCATCACCCACCCACCCACCCATCCATCCCATCCATCCATCCATCCATCCATCCATCATCCATCCATCCATCCATCCATCCATCCATCCATCCACCCATCCATCCATCCACATCCACCCACCCACCCACCCGTCCATCCATCCATAGCCACCCACCATCCATCCATCCACCCACCATCCATCCATCCACCATCATCCACCCACCCATCCATCCATCCACCCGCCCATCCGTCCACCCATCCACCCGCCATCCATCCATCTATTCATCCATCCATCCATCCATCCATCCATCCATCCATCCATCCATCACTCACATAATCTATGCAGTTTAGCCTCTTTCTCCATCCTCCTCTAAGGCTCCTCCTCACAAGATGGGAAGGCTGCTGGAACCTTCTGTTGGTTCATGGAGATGGGAGGTTCTGGGCAGGTCCTCACAGGAGCAGGGCGGAGGGCACTCTAACCCCTGACCCCTGAAGAGAAGATATTGGGGGGGGTCGCGGGAGGAGGCAGAGAGTGAACCCCTGGGATGGGGTGACAGGCGTCTTGAGGGCTCGCCGTCTCTACCATGAGCCAAGCGCAGACACCGGATCGGGTGGCTGGCCGCCAGCAGGGGTGCAGCCTCTGCTCCCCCACCAGACCACCCTCAGCCCTGAAGGAGAGGCCTCGTTCTGCATGATTTGGTGCCGAAGTTCTGGGAATGTGTGTCATGTGGGTGACCTGGAGGAAGTGGGCGTCCGCTCTCATTAGGGAAACTTCTGACCTGGCTCACCGCTGAGGCAGATGGCGGCCCAGCCAGGACATGGACTCGCAAGGCACCAGGCACTCCGAGCTCCACAGTTTTCTTTGTTTTGTTCTTAACACACAAGATTGACTTTACTTCTGTGGATTCTTACGTTCAAAGCCACCTGAACTTAGAAACTACCCTGAGGCCTTCATGGGAACAGAAGTCCTAACAATGACTGAAATACGTAGAGAAATGACTAATTTCAACTTAAGTAGGAGGCTCCGGGAAATAGGTTAGTGAACTTTTACTGATTAGGGCAATTTTCACCCATGTGTTTGCAGGGCCTGAGAATTCAGTCCGCCACGTTAGAGCACAAGTAACTTCCCGTCACAACATGGGAGGGTCCCCTGTGGTGTCTGCGTCTGAGCGTCTGACCACGCTGCAGAACGGACTCTGTCACGGGGTCCTGCCAGCACAGACCCCCGCCCCAGCTGCCGTGAGCCCCCTGCACAGCCGCCGCGGTCCCGCCCCTCGCTGACCCGCGTGTCCAGGGCCCCGCTGCTCGAGCCGTCACCTCCCGTCCAGGCGCCCCCAGGCTCCACAGGCAGCGGTCAGGCTCTTACTTTCCTTTCTCTGGGGTGACAGGTGTCAGAACTCGCCCAGTGCACGGACGTGCCCAGGGGCCCTTACTCCTGCTGTGGCCGCCCTGACAGCAGGCGTTGACAGGGGGGACGCGAGGCGTGTCACCGATGGGAGAGGACGAGAGGCGTGTCATCGATGGGGGGACACAAGGCGTGTCATTGACGGAGGACGCGAGGCGTGTCACCCATGGGGTAGGGACACGAGGCGTGTCATCGATGGGAGAGGACGAGAGGCGTGTCACTGACGGGGGAGGACGCGAGGTGTGTTAGAAAGGAAAGTTGCGTGTTTATTCCCACAGACGCATGACGTGGAAACTGACTTCCGTCCCCGTCGCATCAGAGCTTTTCCAAAGCTTGGGGCAGAACGTGGGTGATTGCGAATCATTCTGTGGATCTTTTCTGTTGAGCAAAACTGACATTTTCCCTTTCAGAATTAAGCGAAGCTAGAATTTACTCTGAACAATGAGGGTATGAGACTATGTGATTTCTGTGGTCTTCACAAATTTTATATTTTTATGAACGTTATGAACCTGGAAAATGAATCCGTCTCCTCAGCGGTGGGCTGCAATCATGTCTTTTCTGTAGACGTGGGGGCACCTGGGGAACTCAGGCAGTTGAGTGTCTGACTCCTGATTTCAGGTCAGGTCATGATCTCACAGTTCGTGGGTTTAAGCCCCGGGTCGGGCTGTGCTGACAGCGTGGAGCCTGCCTGGGATTCTCCTGCCCTCTCTCTCAGTCACTCTGCCTGACACACTCTCCCTAAAGTAAAAAAGGGGGTAGATGAATAATTTGATAGTGTGATTTAAAAGTAAATTTGTGTCAAATATTGGAATGGCTCGGTTTATAACGTTTGCACCTTGTTTACTCAAGAACTGGTTTCTTGGATGAGTGCTGGGCGGGGCGGGTCCCCCTGAATCATGTGTTTCAAAAAAGGCAGCCGTTTATGGAACAGAAAACACATACAAATGTCAAGCTCAGAAAGGAAACGGATGAGAACCTGCTTCCACGTACCCAAACTGTACGTCCCTTGAGGCCAACAAACACGTTTGTCCCAAGCGCAAGCACCTTCCCCACACCTGGCACAGGTCCAGGCCCCGAGTGAGGAGAGGGGACCGCGCACAACTCTTCACAGGCTACGAGGCTCTGGGGACTCTGTGCCGGGGTCTGGGAGTCCAGGTACCCACCTCGGGGGACCTTCTGCCCTACGTGAGCCGGGAAGAGGCTTCCTGGGAAGATACACGCTGATGAATGGACGCACGCCCACCCTTCCCAGGGGAAGGTCATAAGTTACGCTTGGCTCCCTGTAGCCTGCAGAATAAACTCCCTGTGGGGGGTGCTAACACCTGCCCCCTTGGGCCTAGGCGCTCCTTCCCGCCTCACCCCCCAGCCACCGCCCCTGCACGCACTGCCCTGCACCCCAACCCATTGCCCTCCCCCTTCTCGGTTCCAAAAGCTGAGGAAAGGGCCTGCGCGGCTTCGCCCACCCCCGGGGCGGTACTGGGGTGCGGCCCCACCCCACTGTGTGCACTTGCGGCAGTGCCTCACGCCGGGTGTGCGTTTCACCCCTCCTTGTGTCTGCACCTGCCCTGCCCTGGGCACCGTCCTCTGCCACAGAAGGCAGCTGGGGCGCGTGTGTGCTGATGAGCCCTCGTCCCAGACGGTCACCAGGTGCGTGCATTACGGGACATCCTGCGAGGCCTCTCTGCCCACGGTACACATGAGCGTGCTCCGGCCGACCGGCCAGCAGACAGCCGACGGATGCGACTCAACACGGCCGGAGCACGTCCACACGGCCCTGGTTGCAACAGGAGCCGCTCCATCCACCCTGCCTGGCCCGTGCGGACCCGTCCCACGGCGCCCGGGACACACCTCGCTGCCACGCTGGGACTCTCACCCAGGCCCCCAGGCGCGCCCCCACCAAGTCTTCTGAGCTCTCCTTCCAATTCCAGAGTCTGTGTGGAGGGACACACTCAGCAAAGTACCGCTTACAAAGAAAAGTCATTAGGACAGAAGAACACGTAATAAGAAACGGGCACACTCACCACTTCCTCATGGGTCGCGTGTTCTACGTTAATGCCGTTAACCTGGACAGACAACAGATGGAAAGCTGAAAATTCTGAGGATAATCACTGATTAAGTTTAAGAGAAACAACAGAGCAGAGGCACAGGTTTGAAACACTGACCTGCAGGACTGCGTCTCCGACAAACAGCATCCCCGTCTGGTCGGCTGCAGGGTTGCAAAAGTGGCAACAGTGTTAAGACTACTCAGGTCATCAAGCTTTGCTAGGGCCCTGTTCAAACTCAGTGTCCACAGCAACTGGAATAGTTTGTGTGTGTGTGCACATGAGTGTGCAAGCATGCACACACGTGTGGGTGAACATAGGTGTGTGGATGTGTGTGCACGTGTGGGCTGTGGGTGAGCGTGTGAGTGTGTGCACATGGGTGTGCACAGGCACGTGTGGGCAAACATGTACATGAGTGTGTGTACACATGTGTGGGTGGATGTGTACATAGGAATCTCCATGTGTATGCGTGCACGTGTGTGAATGTGTGTGCACAAGTGTGAGTGGGAATGTGCATGTGCATGCACATGTGGGATGATCAAGCATGTGGGAATGTGTGTGCATGAGTGTGTGCACACGTGTGTGGGTGGATGTGTACATAGGAATCTTCGTGTGTGCATGCACATTTGTGTGGGTGAACGTGTATGCACTTGTGCATGGGGATGAACATGCGCATGGGAATGTGTGCTGGGGGTACATACATGTGTGTCGATGTGTGTGCAAGGTGCAGGGGTGTGCAATATGAGGGCACTTGGGTGTCCGTGGGTGCACGTGCATGGGCAGGCGTGCAGTATGAGTGTGCGTGGGTGCACGGGCTGGCGCAGGTATGTACCATGAGTGTGCAGGGGCGTGTGTGCAGGTGTGCATGGGCCTGTGCCGATGTGCAGTATGTGCGGGTGGGTGTGCATGGGTGGGCGTGGGCCTGTGCTGGTGCGGGCAGTGCCAGCACATGGGGGTAGGCAGGTCCCTGCCCATCAAGCTGAGCAGGCGGCAAACTGGAAGCACATTGAGTTACTTCCCAGACACACAAGAGCCGTTTAATATGGAAACACCCGCCACCTCCTCCTTTTGTAGAATTTCCTCACGCCACGTGCAAAGTCGGCTTCCCGGTGTCATTAAGTCGGCACAGAGCATAAAACAGGAATCGCAGAAACTCGTTAGCATTTCTGCTGTTTCTTGGGGACAAAACTACACAGACGGTTTTAATTAAAGGGACCTTGCAGAGACCAGAGGCTGGCGGTGCCGTCCCCGTCAGCCCTCCTGTCCCCAGACACACACGGCTTCGGGGAAGACTGAGGCACCTGCCCCAAAATAGAAGGTGCTGCTGTTTCCTGCCTTCGTGCAGATTGGTTTTAACTTTTAAGTCTTTGGTTAAATATGGGAAACTAAAGAAAACGCTATTCTTTTCACTCTGAAGTTCTCTTCAAGCTCCCTGTATTTAAAGTTAGTTGTTAATACTATTTCTGGCCACTGAAATAATATTAAACTTTGTTGAGAATGAATTGCAGCCCTCATTACTAACCGTAAGGGTACTGATCTCAGCTAACTAACAGAGTTCTCATTTACACGGCAGCTGTTTCCAGAAAGCCTGCGTGGCCCCCTGGTGTGACCTAGGTCCCTCTGTCTCTGCCTCCCGGCCTGTCTCCCCTCTCCAGCTCTGAGCCCGGGCAGCACCCAGAGTCTGTCAGGTGAACACCCACACAGGGCGACACAAAGATTACTGATACCGGCTATACAGATACGTTGTAAAATTTGCATGCTGGAGTTCTGTCTATAGCTCTGACCCAGCATGAGAGGTGCGGATGGCGTTTGGAGAGTCCCAGGTGCAGGACACTTACCTCTGCGGGCAGAGTGGGGGCTTCAGAGAACCCAGAACGCAGACCCCAGAGTTCCCCTTGCAGCTGAACCAGGCACAGAGTCTCTCCAGGCCTGGCCGCGTGGAACGGGATGAGGCAAGCGGGACTGAGGAGGGGGCTGTGGGGCCAGCGGCCATGGTGTCATGGCGTGAGGCCCTGACACCGTGTTACAGGTGGGACAGGATTTCAGCATCATGCATCCTTCAGAGCAGGGCTAAGCCTCTCGAAACCTCCCTTCGGGATTTGCACATGCTTGTCCTGCACTAAATTTCAGTGAAGGATACTTTTATCCCCTGAGTCGCTCTGAAAAATGGCATCTATGCGAACGGTGAACTCAGGTAGTAAAGAATTCAACCTTATCTGAAAAAAAATTTTTTTTGGTTCCAAACATTAAGATGTGAAGTGTTAAAAGTTTGAACAGTGAGGTCTTCATTTGCAAAAGTATACAAATCTACTCAACCAATGTTAACATATATTTGTATACGGAGACAGCTGTCTCAGGGTATATATGATCTCGGCCTTTGATGTGTCTGTGCCGGGGACCCACCGATGCCCAGCCCCACACTGTGCCTCTCTGAACTCCCAGTTCTCAGCCTCAGAGCAGATGCCTCACCCTCCACCTCCTTGCTCACACCAGCCCTCCCCAGCCCTGGGACCACCGCCCCTCCCCAGCCCTGGGGCCACCCCCCTCCCCAGCCCTGGGGCCACCCCCCTCCCAGCCCTGGGGCCACCCCCTCCACCCTGGGGCCACCAACCCTGGGGCCACCCCTCCCCAGCCCTGGGACCACCGCCCTCCCCAGCCCTGGGGCCACGCCCCTCCCAGCCCGGGACCACCGCCCCTCCCCAGCCCCGGGGCCACCCCCTCCCAGCCCTGGGACCACCCCCCTCCCAGCCCTGGGACCACCCCCTCCCAGCCCTGGGACCACCCTCCCCTCCCCAGCCCTGGGGCCCCCCTCCCAGCCTGGGGCCACCCCCTCCCCGCCCTGGGACCACCTCCCCCCCAGCCCTGGGACCACCCCTCCCCAGCCCTGGGGCCACCCCCTCCCCAGCCCTGGGGCCACCCCTCCTCCAACCCTGGGGCCACCCCTCCTCCAACCTGGGGCCACCCCCTTCCCAGCACTGGGACCACCCCCCTCCCCACCCCTGGGACCACCCCTCCCCACCCCTGGGACCACCCCCTCCCCAGCACTGGGACCACCCCCTCCCAGCCCCTGGGACCACCCTCCCAGCACTGGGACCACCCCCCAGCCCTGGGACCACCACCACCCCAGCCCTGGGACCACCACCACCCCCAGCCCTGGGACCATCCCCCCAGCACTGGGACCCCCCAGCCCGGACCACCCCCAGCCCTGGGACCACCCCCAGCCCTGGGACCACCTCCCCAACCCTGGGGCCACCCCCTCCCCAGCCCTGGGACCACCCCCTCCCCAGCCGTGGGACCACCCCCAGCCCTGGGACCACCACCACCCCCAGCCCTGGGGCCACCCCCTCCCCAGCCCTGGGACCACCCCCTCCAGCCCTGAGACCACCCCCTCCCCAGCCCTGGGGCCACCCCTACAACTGAGCCATCCCCTAACTACTGGGGCCAGGCTCTCAGGATCAGAATGACTTCCTCCCTGCGCACCCATCTCTGCAGTCCCACGGGAAGCCCTCCACCGCCTGCCAGCTCTGTCCACACCAACCAGGGAAAGGGCTCTGGTGGCAGCGCAGTCTGTGGTCAGGCCTCCCAGATGATGCTGTCCAGCTCCTGCTCCCTCCACACGGTCTGTGTCCCCGTCCCCGCTCGTGCACGGACCATCTGTTCCCAAGCCCACACGCCACCAAGCTGCTTTATGTAGAGAAAGTACAGCTTTGATACTGACCTCTGCTCAGTTACCTGCTACTAAAACTTAAATATTCTTGTCTTCGCTTTTATGAGAAGGAAAAAGGACAATAAGTTATTTCTGTTAAGCTGACTAACCAGTAACATATATGTGACTGTGTCAGTAGCTGTTAGAAAAAGCCAGTAATCCTGACACCTCTGATGGCTGTACAGCCTTCCCGGATGCCTCAGAAACACCCCACCCCCACCCCAGGCTCTGCAGGATCACCAGGGAAAGACTGATCACCTTCGGTGGCTTGGATCTGATTTTCTGAAAATAAACTCCCGTCCAAAACATCCCTATTCCTGGCAATTCTGCAGGAAGCCTAAGGTGCAACACGATCCCACAGGGTGCAAAAAGGTCCGCAGGGTGTGACAGGGTTGCACAGGGTGTGACAGGGCCCCACAGGGTGTGACAGGGTCTTGCAGGGTGTGACAGGGCCCTGCAGGTGTGACAGGGTCCCACAGGGTGTGACAGGGCCCCCACAGGTGTGACAGGGTCCCGCAGGGTGTGACGGCCACACAGGGTGTGACAGGGGGTCTGCAGGGTGTGACAGGCCCCCCACAGGTGTGACAGGGTCCAGGTGTGACAGGGTCCCACAGGGTGTGATAGGGCCCGTGGGTAATGATGGGCCCTGTGAGTGTGACAGGGCCTGCACAGGGTCCCACAGGGGTGTGACAGGCCCTGCAGGTGTGACAGGGTCCCACAGGGGTGTGCAGGCCCGCAGGGCCGGCCAGGCCCCGCAGGTGCGGCAGGGCCCCCACACAGTGAGCAGGTCCCGCAGGGTGTGACAGGAGCCCCACAGGGTGTGATAGGGCCCCGGGTGTGGAAATGGAGCCCCTCAGAGTGTGACAGGCCCTGCAGGTGTGACAGGGTCCCACAGGTGTGACAGGGCCGCAGGGTGACAGGAACCCCGCAGGTGTGACGGGGCCCTGCAGGGTGTGGCAGGGTCTCACAGGGTGCGACAGGGCCCCGCAGGTGTGACAGGGCCCCGCAGGGTGCTGCAGGATCCCACAGGGTGTGACAGGGCCCCCACAGGGTGTGATAGGGCCCCTCAGAGTGTGACAGGGCCCTGCAGGTGTGACAGGGTCCCACAGGGTGTGACAGGGCCCCGCAGGGTGTGACAGGGCCCCCGCAGGTGTGACAGGGCCCTGCAGGGTGTGACAGGGTCCCACAGGGTGCGACAGGGCCCCGCAGGTGTGACAGGGCCCCGCAGGGTGTGACAGGGCCCCGCAGGGTGTGACAGGATCCCACAGGGTGTGACAGGGCCCCTGCTGAGCTTGGGATCTGTCCGACTCAGCTGAGACTTCAGCATTTCTCACCAAGGAGGAGTCCACCTCTATTATCTGTTTCAAGTTCTGTTTTGATGGCTTTAAAAAATACCCTTTCTTCGATTTGTTTACAGTAATAAGAAGAGAAGTTGAAATCCATGTGTGTAACTCGTCCAGGATTGGCCCTGGAGCCTCCACCCTCACCTGGTGAGCTCACTGGCGGAAAGCGGACTGGGGTTTGTTATAAGAACTAGGGGAGAGCTAGCGGGAGGCAAGTGTGACGAAAACTTCCACACCCAGCTCTGCACTCAGCTGCCCCAACGTAAGGGGAGGGTCTCAGGCCATTCATAACTACAGAAGGTGCCGAGTCCTGCCGCCTGTGCTGGTTCACGTTTTTAAGTGGAATTCGGGGTGATGACATCACTCAGCCTCCTTGAGGAACCTGCATTTCTTTCTTTTTTTAAAAAAATATTTTTATTTATTTCTAGGAGAGAGAGAGAGACAGCGTAAGCAGGGGAGGATCAGAGAGAGAGGGAGTCACAGACCGAAACAGGCTCCAGGCTCTGAGCTGGTAGTCAGCACAGAGCCCGACGCGGGGCTCGAACCCACGAACCGCGAGATCATGACCCAAGTGAAAGTCGGACGCTTAACCGACTAAGCCACCCAGGCACTCTGAGGAGCCTGCATTTCTACATCCTGCGCAGATGTGGGCAGGGTGAATAGGTGTGGGCAGGTGGACCTGGGCAGGTGCAAGCAGGTATGCTTGGGTAGGTTTGGGCAGGTGTGAGCAGGTATGGGCAGGTGGGCCTGGGTAGTTGTGAGCAGGTATGTCTGGGCAGGTGTGAGTGGGCAGGTGCGGGCAGGTGTGAACAGGTGGGCCTGGGCATGTATGAACAGGTGTGGGCAGGTGTGAACAGGTGTGTTTGGGCAAGTGTGCCTGGACAGGTGTGGGCAGGTGGGCCTGGGCAGGTGTGAGCAGGTATGAACAGGTGTGGGCAGGTGTGGGCAGGTGAGCCTGGGCAGGTGGAAACAGGTGTGGGCAGGTATGAACAGGTGTGGGCAGGTATGAACAGGTGGGCCTGGGCAGGTGTGAGCAGGTATGAACAGGTGTGGGCAGGTGTGAACAGGGGGCCTGGGCAGGTGTGGGCAGGTGTGAGCAGGTATGAACAGGTGTGGGCAGGTGTGAACAGGTGGGCCTGGGCAGGTGGGCCTGGGCAGGTGTGGGCAGGTGTGAGCAGGTATGAACAGGTGTGGGCAGGTGTGAACAGGTGGGCCTGGGCAGGTACTCTCACCACCACGAGGAAGCAGATGAGCAGGAGCACATGCCGGAGACTGATCTCGCCCCCACACGACGGGCCAGCTCGGCTCGGGCCACACAACAGACACAGCACAACAGCACGTGACACGCGTCTCCTGCGAGAGGGAAACCGTGTGTGCCCCTCCCAGAGCAGTCTCTGCGGGGCCTCCCTTACCTACCAGGCGCAGGCAGGAACTAGAAAGATGTCCTCGCCCGCTGAGCACCCCCCTCCTCACTGGCGGGCGCAACGGGGCCAGCCTGGGCTGCACGAGGTGGCGCTGCCCGGACGGGCTCTGTGCCCCCTGGGCTCTGGGAACAGTGAAGGGCCCTGACTGTCAGCCCTGTGCGCGGCAGAGGCCGCTGGTCAGCGGGCGGCCCCCACGGGGTGGGTGCTCTCCTCCAGAGAAGAGCGCATGCCCCTCAGAGCACCCACCCACGACGGAGGGTCTGTGGTGCCCCCGGCGGCCGCAGTGGTGACCCGAGGACCTGTGGCCCAGCTTCCGCCCGTCCTGTGAGTCTTCACACACCTGCCGCAGACGCCCGACCTCCGGGCCTGGGTCAGAACTCCATGCGGATCACTTCACAGCAAGGACAGGCAGCCCAGCCAGGGCGAATGCCCCCCTCAGGTCACGCTTCGAGACTCCAGGGCCAGGTCTTCTGAAAGGTCATCCTCCGCCCACCATCCAGGGAGCCCTGGAGTCGTGAAATTTGCTCACATCCTTCAGCCAGAACCGAGCACAGCTTAGCCGGGTGTGAACAGGCAACTGCGAATCTGCTCTCTGCCGCAGCTGACGAGGGAGTTAACCTTCCGCTTACGACGCTTCATCTCGCTGGCTGTGCTCACGTCTGTGCACACACACGCACACACACATGTATCTGTAACTCTAAACAGAACATGTTCAAACACGTGCACACACGTGCACACAATCACACGCACTCACACAAACAGTGTACTTCCATGTCTGTCTTCAAGTACTGATCTAGTTTTCCCCCAGGCCGAGGTCCTGGGCTCGGCATCTCCGTGTCCCCAGGGTCTGGAAGGAACCAGCACCCAGGATGTAGTTAGGAAATACAGGAAGCTGTCGGGGAAGGACAGGAGGGCCGCACAGGGACGGGGGGACCATACGCAGGTCTGCAAATCGCGGCACTGGACCCTAGTGTCCTGGCTCTAGTTCTTCACGACTTCCTCTGACCCCTATACGCCTTGTACAATCATTAACAAGTAACAAAAGCCCACAAGAGTATGCGCATTTTCTGTTTCAGTTGGAGACATTTCTTCACTGGTAAAGGCAGCACCAATTCGGACACGTATTTGGGAGACACTGCAATCACAAGAGGCCTGAGGGACGAGTGCTCACGGACGAGTCATCGCCAGCCAGGCTCTAACTGGTATGAAGGCTGGAGCTTCCTCATTTGAGGAAGGAAAATTCTATTACATTATTTCTAAGATTTTTTTCCAGTTGGTAACCAGTTATGGCTCATTAAGTGTTAACAAATGGAGTCATAAGTCACAGTTGTAGTTAAAACCACATATTTTAGGAAATTTGCGCATGAAATATAATGCAGTAAGTTAGGGAACATTTCTGTGCGATTTGGAGCCTCTACAAGAAAGCGTTTGCCGGCTCACCATTAAGTGGCCGACAGCTGCCCTGCCTGCTCTTCTGGTCTCCCTTCTCGGGCGCCCCCGGCTCCAGACCCCGTGCCCGCGGGAAAGGGCGTCCTGGGAAAGGGCTCCTGGGCTCCAGACCCCGTGCCCGCGGGAAAGGGCGTCCCTGGCTCCAGACCCCGTGTGCCCGTGGGAAGGGCATCCTGGGAAAGGGCTCCCGGGCTCCAGACCCCGTGCCCGGGGAAAGGGCGTCCCTGGCTCCAGACCCCGTGTGCCCGCGGGAAGGGCATCCTGGGAACAGGCTCCCGGGCTCCAGACCCCGTGCCCGTGGGAAAGGGCGTCCCTGGCTCCAGACCCCGTGTGCCCGCGGGAAGGGCATCATGGGAAAGGGCTCCTGGGCTCCAGACCCCGTGCCTGCGGGAAAGGGCGTCCCAGCTCCAGACGCCGTGTGCCCGTGGGAAAGGGCTCTGGCTCCAGACCCCATGCCCACGGGAAAGGGCATCCTGGCTCCAGACCCTGTGTGCCCGCGGGAAAGGGCGTCCTGGGAAAGGGCTCCTGGGCTCCAGATCCCGTGCCCATGGGAAAGGACGTCCCTGGCTCCAGACCCCATGTGCCCGCGGGAAGGGCATCCTGGGAAAGGGCTCCCGGGCTCCAGACCCCGTGCCCGTGGGAAAGGGCGTCCCTGGTTCCAGACCCCGTGTGCCCGCGGGAAAGGGCGTCCCGGCTCCAGACCCCGTGCCCGCGCGAAAGGGTATCCTGGCTCCAGACCCTGTGTGCCCGCGGGAAAGGCCGTCCCAGCTCCAGAGCCCATGTGCCCGTGGGAAAGGGCGTCCTGGGAAAGGGCTCCCGGGCTCCAGACCCCGTGCCCATGGGAAAGGGCATCCTGGGAAAGGGCTCCTGGGCTCCAGACCCCATGCCCGCGGGAAAGGGTATCCTGGCTCCAGACCCTGTGTGCCCGCGGGAAAGGCCGTCCCGGCTCCAGACCCCATGTGCCCGTGGGAAAGGGCGTCCTGGGAAAGGGCTCCCGGGCTCCAGACCCCGTGCCCATGGGAAAGGGCATCCTGGGAAAGGGCTCCTGGGCTCCAGACCCCGTGCCCGCGGGAAAGGGCTCCCTGGCAGCTGCCGACTCCACTGTTGGCACAGAAGCAAGAACACAGGCTGGGCAGCAGCTACGAGTGTGACTAGCAGGACACACGAGAGCCAGTGTGGGGAGGCGGGCAGAGCCGACGAGGGCAAGGACCCAGCAGGGACCTCACCACCACGTCGTATTAAACAAGGAAGAGTCCAGTGGTGCCCTCCCCCCCCATAAGGATCCGTCAAGGTTTGAAAGGGCAGCGCAAATGGACACATGAGGCCCTTTGTCTCCCAGGACACGAGGCGGCTGAAGGCACCATTGTTGACGAAATGCAAGCCCCCCCGCCGGTTGTCCAGCCCGAGTCACACCCCCCACGACAGGTGCGCGTGCTCACACTGCTGCGGCCGAGCCTGGGCATTGCCCCCGGGGAGAGCAGGCCCTGCGCCCACCCCCGGGCGGGAGAGAGCTGACCACACGGCACGGTGCACGCTCACTGCCCCTGCCTTTCCCAGGGTGATCCGGGGTGTGGTTCCGGTGATGGGGGTGCAGAGGGTGCTGGAAGGCACGCTTCCCGAATGAAAAGATGGCTCTTCCTGGAGGTGGCGTCCCCGCTCCCTTCTGCCCCACCCGGAGAGAGGGCGCCTGCCTTCAAATGCGGCCGCCATTTTGCAAACATGACAGGAACGAGGCGAAGCCCTAGGCCACAGGGACGGCCCCGCGGAAGCGTGGGGAGCCGCGGGCCTGGACCGCTGGCTTCTCACTGAGTGAGAAAAGCAGGCCCTTTCCCTTCAGGCCACTGTACATTTAGGCTACTGAACAGCCAAGGCCACTCCCACCTGAACGTGAGTCCATGGATTTTCGGGGCAATTCCTCAAGAGGACTTCAGAGCAGGCCGCACGGGTCAGGCCTTGGCTTTGCTGTTTGCCAACTGTGTGTCTCTAGACAGTCTTTTTAGTGTATCTGTGCCTCAGTGTTCTCTCTGCACGACGGGGGGTGGTCGGGAGAGTCCCTACCTGACGGTGGGGGGGCGGGTAAGGCGCAGACACAGAATGCATCAGCCGAAGTGCGTATTTCCCTTTGTAGTACAGATAGGCAACTGCCACCATTTATCTGTGTCCCTGCGGGTGCCCTGGCTTCTCCAGCAGGAGGCACACTCCAGGAAGCCAGGAAGTGGGTGTGTCTTCACTGTCCCCACAGTGAGGGTGAGCTCAGCGCACCCACAAGTCCCCGTGAGTGAGCAGGAGCCTCTGATCCGTGAGTGATCCAGGCCTCTGATCCTCGGCCCCCTGTTCACGAGGTCTGAAGTCACCAGACAGAAATAATAACTTGAAGGACTTCAGGGATTGAAGGAATGTTAAATGTCCAAGGAAAAACATTTTTTAAGATTTTGCTTAGTAGGTATGTGGTATTAATAACTGTCCCTTAAGCAAAGTAAACAGTTGTAGCTTTTCCTTATGATGAGAGCAGACATCGTGGACTCACTGGGCCTCTGAGCTCAGAGCCTCCCCCCAACTCAAGGCCGCGGTGCACAGGGGTCCCCCGGGGTCCCTCCCCGGAGGCCTGGGAGGGGCTGCTATGTGAGAATCACAACCCGCCAGCACCCGAAGTGTGCAGGCAGAGCCTCTGAGTGCGTCCTGTGTGCCGAGCCCCAGACGGACTTCACGTGCTTACAGGAGGTAGGAAAGGTCTTCCTGAAGAATTGAAGGAGCCAGAGGTAACCTGGCCCCTGGACCTCCCTCTGCGCCCCTGGGCTTCCCTCTGCGCCCCTGAACCCGCTCAGACCCCTCCTTCCACACCCCAGGTGCTCAGGCAGCCACTCTTCCCTGTGGACATTAAGTTCTTAGGAAATCACCCTAATTCTAATGCTTCTTTTGTTCTAATTCCCCGACCTGGAGTCCCCCTGAGAGCCTCACACAGGGAACCACGCACCCGTAAACATGCACCTGCCACGGGGCGTGGACCCCCACCCCCACCCTCATTTCCAGCATCCACTGGTGCCCAGTGTCCGCTGTCATGTTACCAAATGCCACCGGACGCAGCTGAAGTTAAAGATACAGGGACTCCAGCAAGGGTCCCTGCAAAGCCACACCTGGGCTCCCCTTCAAAGCACCTGGGGGGCTGGCGGCTTGCCTCCACCTTCACCAACACGGCCGGGGGCGCGGGCCCTCCTGCACCCGCTTCCTGCAGCTGCCCTGCGATTGCCCTTTAACGTAAAACAGATCTCTTGACCCCGTGTCTGGGAAGTCCTC
Organism: Proteles cristata cristata; assembly: GCA_017311185.1. Classification (NCBI taxonomy): domain Eukaryota; kingdom Metazoa; phylum Chordata; class Mammalia; order Carnivora; family Hyaenidae; genus Proteles; species Proteles cristata. The sequence goes on along the minus strand of JAESUZ010004093.1, from coordinate 37,018 downwards.
ACACCACCCTCTCGCTCTATATGCAACCCGAGCTCCTTCCACGGACTTCAGACCCTGAGTGCCCGCCACCTGCCCCTTCCTGCAGAACCCCCCTTCCCCCACCCCCCGGTGGAGGCCGCCCGGGCTGCCCCTCCTCCACTTCCTGCAAATCCCTGCTGCCCGTCACCTGCAGGAAGACCTCCTCGGATTACGTGACACAAACCCTCCCTGACGTCCCATCCATCACATGGCTTCACTTCCTACACGGCGCAAACTATGGTTGCCGCCTGAACGTACGTTCCTCGTCTCCTTGTTGCCTGCTCGCCCCGATTTCACTGTGACGGCAGGCTCACCGCTGAATGCTCAGAACAGCGACTCTTCCAAAGATGTGAATTGTTGAATGCGGCTGCACAAATCCGCTGACGAATGACGGATACCGGGTCTGACCTTCCCCTCTGACCTCAAAGCCAGGTGCATGTCAGGTTCCCAGTGAGACTGGAACTGCAGACAATCCCTCAACCTCTAGGCCTTGCTTCTGGGGACGGGGACACCTGCCACATCAGGGAGGGTACCCCGGCCACAGGGGTGAGGCCGTCTCCCCAGGACCAGTCAGTCCCCATCTCCCCCCATCCACCTCCAGTCTCCACAAGCGAATCCTGAACACGTCCAGTTGCTGGGCTGGGAACCAGCTCCCAAGGGCGTGAGCTGCCGCCATGCACGTCTCCAGCGCGCCTGGCTCCAGGGCCCCAGCACACAGGTCCCACACTCTTCGCGCGACACCAGAGGCCCACGGCAGCTGATGAGACGTTCCCAGCAGCCACGGGCGTCCCTGCCCATGAAACACTCGTCCCAAGCAGTGCTCTGGAGATGCAAATGACGTTACGCTGAGCCCTCGCTCTCTGCAAGCTCATGGTGCACTGGGCATCTATGCACTTTCCAAAGAGCTCAGGGTGTGGGATACACACTGGGTGAGAAAGGAGGCAACGGGTCTGGAACGCAGGCAGACGTCTGCAGCGGGGTGGGAGGCCGCAGGCATCATGTCTGCGAGGAGGCCCGAGCTAGCGGGCCAACTGAGGCAGGACAGCGTGGACAGAGCGCAGGGACAGGGGACCCACCGGATGGGGACAGGGCCCTGGCTCTCAGCTCACAGGCGTCATCACCGGGAGGGAAGCAGCCTGAGAAGACAGGGAGCTTCGTCCGACACCTGCGGGGTCTCTGCTCAGGAGGCCTCCGCACGTTCTGGCTGCAGGAGGGGTAGGAAGTGTGGGAACCACCGGCCAGCCACCTCCACACAGCACCCCCCCCGCACCCCCCGCACCCCCCACCTGCAGCTGATGAGGTGGTTCCGGCGGCCCGGTGTCTTTCTCAATTGTAGCCTCGTTTCACAGCTGCACTCTCTGCACCTTGACCTGTTCATCTCTCCATAGAGAATGAGGTTTTCTCTCTAATTTAAGCATAAAATCCTTTTCATTAAAAAAAAATGCTTATTTATTTTTGAGAGAGACACAGAGCATGAGCGGGATAAGGGCAGAGAAAGAGGGAGACGGAATCCGAAGCAGCTCCAGGCCCTGAGCTGTCAGCACAGAGCCCGACGCGGGGTTTGAACGCACGAACTGTGAGATCATGACCTGAGCTGAAGTCAGACACCGAACCGACTAAGCCACCCGGGCGCCCGGCAAAAAATGCTTGTCTGATTTTTTATCTGCTGGTCAATCTTACTTCCTCTCCTTCTCTGACACGTTCACATCCACAAACCAAAACCTATACGAGTGACAAAGACAGGGTGTTCACAAGATCATGAAAACAACGTCCCTGAGCCTTTGCCTTGTTACCAGCCAGCCCACCCCGTGTACCGCCGGCACGGAAGGAGCCGACAGAAGCCAGGCCCAAGAAGGGACCGTCCCCCCTGCAGGCACACTGGGCTCTGGAAGCATCTCGGCCCCACGTGTCCATGCAGAATGTACCACAGGAGCACGCCAGTCCAGCTGAACGATGTCAACGAGAGACCACGTGGCTTCATCAAAACTGCGTTTCCTACAAACCCAAAACTGTCTTGTGCTAGGATGGCGTGTTCAGGAGAGCCATGCGCTGGCCGCGACTCACACCCCGGTCTTCCCGGAGGCCCCGAGGCCCGGCCTCGGTCCTGATGAAACACCATCCTGTTTGCAACCCTGCTCAACAAGGGAGAAATGTGCACCGTTGAGCCAGTGCCTCAATGCCCTCTGGGTGAAAATAGTCTTTTCGCAGATGCAAATGTGCGGCTAAAATCTCTCTTTTCTGTATGAATGAGTCGAAGGTGTTGTGGGGAAATTAACATTCCACGTGGACACCGACTCCAGCCGCAGGTCCATGGCCACAGCCCTCACGCATGTGCCTGCAGAGCACGTGGTGGTGCGGTCCCACGCCCGGGCCGCCTCTCCCCAGATCACTTGGCTGCCACGTGCTGTGACGCGGGGCACGGGCCACGGTCGGGTGAGATGGATCAGGGGACGGAGGAGAAGCAGGAGCTTATTCTCCACCCTTCACGTTTCCGCTGTTCAAGAGCCCAGTTGGAGGTGGGCGACACACCCCTGCTCCCGCATGCAGGCACCAGAGGCAGCCCCTTCCCCCACAGGGGTCGCCTGCCTTCTCCCCCCTCCTCCACCAGGCAGGACAAAGGGTCCCGGAGCCTCAGGGGAACCGGCCCAGGGCAGCGTAGAGGCGGCCGCACGGAGGGCCTGGAGAGACACCGGCCTGGTCCCTGCCATCTAACAAAGTGGCTGCACTAGAACAATCTCCACCTCCCTGCCCCGGAAGGTGCCGCCGCAAACCCCACGTCTGCTCCGGTTCCTGCTCACGGCGACCTCAGCCAGCGGCAGCTGTGGGGCAAGCATCCCTCCCAAGCCTGACGCCACCCAACCTCCACCCCACGGCCATCCCGACCCCCCCACAGCCATCCCGACCCCCTCCACGGCCATCCCGACCCCCCCACGGCCATCCCGCCCCCTCCACGGCCATCCGTACCCCCCACGGCCATCCCGACCCCCACGGCCATCCCGACCCCCACGGCCATCCCACGGCCTCCCGACCCCCTCCACGGCCATCCGTCCCCCTCCACGGCCATCCCGTCCCCCCTCCACGCCATCCCGACCTCCCTCCACGGCCATCCCGACCCCTCCACGGCCATCCGTCCCCCTCCACGGCCATCCCCTCCCGGCCATCCCGACCCCCCTCCACGGCCATCCCGGCCATCCCGACCCCCTCCACGGCCATCCCGACATCCCGACCCCCTCCACGGCCATCCCGATCCACGGCCATCCCGACCCCCACGACCATCCCGACCCCCTCCACGGCCATCCCGACCCCCACGGCCACGGCCATCCTGTCCCCCTCCACGGCCATCCCGACCCACGGCCCCGACCCCCCCTCCACGGCGCCACTCCTGGAGGGCAGAATGCGATTTTTGTCACAGACCTCCAAGTGTCCTCCACTGACACACTGCCCCGTGTCACACTGCCCCGTGACCAGGCCGCTGCTGCCCTGATGGTCTCAGGGGAGTCGACATCTCGTAAGGCTTGCGGCGTCAGAGGACATGAACAGGCAGAGCCGCCTCCCGGTGGCCAAGGGGCAACGACAGGAGCACAGGGCAGCCCAGCAGACAACCAGCTGCTGGTTGGCGTCGTTTCCAGCAACGGCCGTGTCACCTCGCAAGCTGCCGTGGGCGTGCAGGGGCGTCCTGGCCGAGTTACCTGCGTGGCCTCTGAGTATCTTTGATATGACGACGGGGACCCTGTGCTCGGCGCCTCCCTGGAAGACAGGCAAGAGAGGGCTCGGTCAGGACGGCGCAGACCCGCCCGCGGAAAGGAGTCGCGCCGAGAACGCCTTCCTACCTTTACGCTCAGGCCCAAGCCGCTGGCGGGCTGTCTGCGCAGCGTGACGGTTCTGTGCTTTAAAAAGTTTTAGAAAAAAAAGCAGGTTTAGGTTAAAACATATGATCAGAAAATGAGTGCAACATGCAGATATACATTCTTCATGTCAACTGAAGGGACTCTTTCAAGTACGCCGGCAGAGGGACACGCTTCCACCTCGGGGAGCAGACACCTTGAGTAAAAACAGACACAAGAGCCAGGCCCTATTACGGCCGTATTTAAGCCCACGGTGGATTCCTGCAGCTGGCCAGAGCTTCTAGTTCTTTCTCAAGGATCCTAGGCCCTGGGAAACAGGCCACACTCTCCCAAACTCAACCCGCCTTCAAACCCGCTCCTTCCCACCTGCCCAGCCTGGCTCCCTCCCCTGCGCTTCCCTGCCCTGCGCCATCGCCTTCAGGCCCTTTCTTAAGTAGCCAGTGCTGCCCCCAAACGACTGCCATCTCCCGTCCCCTGTCCCCTGCCCACGGAAGGCGCCGGGGTGGCAGAGAGCTGGAAGAGCAGCGGAGCCCAGAACCAGCAACGCCTCTGAACCGCCTGCATGTTCGATCCCAGCTCCTATTGCGCTTGGACTAAACTGACCAATGGCTGACCGATGAGCGGCTGAGGCGAGAAACTGGGGCCTGGGGTGGGGGGAGCGTGGAGTCCAGCGTGTCTGTGGCTCAGAAAGATCCCGGGGGAATGACAGCAAGGACCCGCGTTCTCTGCTCTGGAAGCGTAGTTGCTGTCCGACCGAGTGGTGCCCCGGAGTCGGACCCGTTGCCCGTGTGGACATTAACGGCAAACGCTGTGTTCAGAGCATCTGTGGCTGCAGCGTCTTCAGCTGGTGGCTGTTTATACCGTCACAGGCAGAGAGAGGGAGCCACGGCTCGGGGACGCTGGCTTCAGGGCCATGGTTTGCACTGTCTCCGTGTCCCGTGCTGCCCGCGATGGGGTGATGGTGAAGAGCAGGCCCAGTGACACACACACGGGACGTAAATCCCACGGCAGGAGAAACAGACGTCCTGGCATGGGGGCCGGGGGGGCTTCCCTCCACACAGTCCAGGGTCAGCCAGCAACTCGGGGAGAAAGGCTGAGGAGACAGTTAGTTACCCGCTGCCTCACATTCAGCCTGAGTCTCTGCCATGTCTGTAGCGACAGCCCAACGTGCCTCCGCGGGAAGTACTCTGAGCAACGGAGGCCCAGAATTGGGTCACTGATTTCACAGTAGCCAGAGACCTCTACTGTGTGGAATTTGTCAAACTTTCAATCGCGTTTTCCAACTTTCACCATTAAGTACCAAGTGTCTTTCTGTTTTGACAGACTTTGCCAAATGCCACTTTAAAATAGTCATTTTATTCACATATCGATCTCAGGAGGATAATCCAAATAAAACATCAGAAAACGATCACCTGAGTGATGCACACCAAAAATCAGGACTAACAGCCCCAACAGGTAAAAGAAAAAAAATATGTCATGAGCCTTTTTACCATTTGTTCAGGACTTGAAGAGACTGTTACCTGTTACTAAGCCAGAACATTATCTATTCACTTATTTGCTCTCTGCAATCTGCTAAATTTCCCTTTCGGAGCACATGAGCCCTGGTCACTTAAACCTCTGTGACACTGAGTTTCTGTGTCTGGAAAGTGAGGATGATACTGTGTGTCCTACACAGGAAGTGCTGTGGACTAAACTGTTCCCCCCGGGTCCCTGTGTGCAAGTCCCATCCCCGTGTGACTACATTTGGGGGTAACGTGAGGTTGGAGGGGTCACGGGGTGGGCCCTGGACCATAGTACTGCTGTCCTGTGGGAGCGGGGACCGGGGGGGAGGCAGAGCCCTCTCTGCATGCGCTCAGAGAAGACGGCACCTGACCGTCTACGGGGTTCTGCGTGGGGAGCCTGGGTCCGCCAAGACAGAGCCAGCCGAGAGAATTATGGGAAACCAGCAAGCTTCACAGAAGTATCAGGATATCAAGTCTCATCATCAAAAGCTCTGCCTTCTGCTCTTCTGAACCCCCTCGTTGGAGCTTAGAGGAATCTCGTGTGTCAAAGTCGGGAGAAGGTCCAGCCAATCTGTGTTCTTACAACTGAAGATTACATAACTACCTGGGTTCTCATGTGATTGTAGCACTGTCGTATTTAAGAATTTAATTTTTCAAAACAAGATTTGTAAAAGTTACTGAGTGGTTAAAATGAATAGGAAACACAATTTGTACAGCTTTCCGCTGGAGTCCTTGCAGCAGCCCAGCTGAGGCCCCTCCTGTGCCCTAAGGCCTCAGGACCCCACAGCCAGGCGAGAGGCACAAGTTTCCAAAGTCGTTCTCTCAGCAGATGTGCAGATGGAAACCAATGCTATCAACAGACACTGTCTAATTCAACCAATTCCTTCTCTGACAAGCTCGCTCAGTCCTCCATGGGGACACATTTTCCCGATAACCATGCTTCGCTCCCAGTGGGCATTGGGGGGAGGTGCGCTCACTTCCCAGAGCGATGAACTATGAATTAATTCATTCAGATGTGAAAAGAGACTTTGGGAGGATGAAGTTTGGAATCGAAGGTAACTCTTCAATAAACTCTTTTCCAACCGAAGCCAGCTGCACTCTTCACAGACATGAGAGATGAGGTCCTTGAGAAAATATTCCACTTTATCATTAATTCCAAAACTATGCTTTGACTAATGGGGATTTATGGACCCAGAGAACTGGAACCAAAAGTGAGCCACAGAAAGGATATAAACTTGGGTGAATAAAAGCAGTAATAATGCATTTATTTATCACAAACAGGTGATGACAGGATTGTGGGCACTGAGTACAGAATTTATCAGACATGGCCAGGACTTCATGATAACAAATTCATCCATCTTGGGGAGTTTAATACAAGTTTAATTCTTTATTCCAAACTAAAATATCAGTTTGTTGATATTCTTCACGGTACTTGTTATGTGAAAAATAAACTTAGTTTTTTAAAATGACTTTAACAAGTTCAGTCGCTGTGGGAAACTGCAGACAATCTGTAAAGGCCTGGAAGGAAGGGCCGTGCGACCCCCATCACCGAATTACTATTTACAGGTTCCTTATCCCCTTTTTAAAAGACAATTTTAAACTTTAGAAAAGCTTTAAACATTGTTTTCAGCAGAAAGGGAGGGAGCTGACAATTTGGGGGGCACTGTGAGCTAAACTGGCCATCTGTGCAGCTCCGTGGGTCCCTCACAGGGCCTCACAGATCTGTTTCTAGGGAAGGGGCTGGTGCCCAGATCTGTGCCTTGCCCTTTCTACCAAGATAGGTAACACCTAGGACCAGGGAATAAATGTCCCAAAACCCATCTACCTGTAACTGCAAAGATTCCTGCAGGAACGTGGCAGCATATGTGGCCTGGGGCGTGAAGGCACCTACGGTCTACACAGCAGCAAAGCCAACACCCAAGTATCTGACCCATTGATGCATGAGCCATGACCTTACATATTTGCAGGGGAGGGGAGAGCTCCAGCTCTCTGCAGGGGGAGGCTGGGGCAAGCTCTGCAGGGGGAGACTGAGTTCTTATCTCTAGGACAACTCCTTCATCGACGGTGTGACACCAGCCGTCCGCATGCTGCTGCGGGGTCTCCACTCCGCCTGGCACCCAGCACACCTGCCCCCAGGCCTCCACCCACTGCCCCTGGGCCTCCTATGCACTCTTGCGTCCCCACTACCCGTTCTCGCGTTCCCACTATGCGCTCTCATGTCCCCACTATGCGCTCTCATGTCCCCACTATGTGCTTTGACATCCCCACTACACACTCTCTCGTCCCCACTGTCTGTTCTCACTTCCCCACTATCCACTCTTGTGCCCTCACTATGTGCGCTCTCGTCCCAACTATGGGCTCTCGTATCCCCACTATCAGCTCTCATCTCCCCACTGTGTACTCTCAAGTCCCCACTACATGTTCTCTCATCCCCACTGTCTCCTCTCGTTTCCCCACTATCCACTCTCGTGTCCCCACTTTGCGCTCATCCCCACTATGTGCACCCACGTCCCCACTATGTGCTCTCGCGTCCCCACTATGCGCTCTCGTCCCCACTATGTGCTCTCACGTCCCCATTATGCGCTCTCTCATAGCCACCACGTGCTCCTGCGTCCCCACTATGTGCTCTTGAGTCCCCAGCTCCCAGCTCCTGTGATGTCCTCGGGTCTGTCTCACAGCCTGTGATTTCATGTCTGGTACGGCGCTGGCTGGGGGACGGAGATTCCGAGCCGGGTGTGTTTGCACCTTGATGTCAAAGCAGGCCTGCTGCACGCCTGTTCTCAGGTCAGCTGGCTCACTTTCTGCGTCTGGTCTTTGTCCCACTTCCATGACCTCTCGTGCCTGGAGGTGTGCTGCAGACCTGGTCTTTGTAGAGCCTTAAGTCCCCAAGGGTCAAGTTTGTTTTACTTCCACCGTCTGTCGCTTATGGTGGTTTCAAGTTCACTCATGAAGGCCGAGACTTTCTGGCCCTCGTGCTCCACGCAGGGGAGAAGGTCGGTCCGTCCTTCGGCCTCTCAGCCCCTGGACTGCCTCCTGAGGGCTCGTGCAGATGCCTAACCAGGTCAGGCCGGCGGGTGACGCCAGCCCCAGGGGCCAGGAGCCTCCTCCGCTCACGCCAGTTGGCACCCCCGAGCCGGGCTCCATCTATCCGAGAGCATCCTGGGTCACAGGCTCACAGAGGAGCAGCTGACACCGCCCTGACCCCATGACTAAGTCACGGGGACCTCAGTTCCCACACTCTGACTCTTAGTGTCCTAAACAGAAGACGGGGACACAGAATTGGCAGAAGGACACGCCCGCTGTAAGTTCGTTGGGACTTAATGTGGCAAATACGATATAAATGTATTAAAATGTTCTCTTCATGTGCAACCTCCCAACCACGTTAATTTAAGCCACAAGCACAAACTTACAATTAAAGAAATGTAATGTGTAAAATAAAGGGACGACTGTAACATAAAACGATCTACACAGAACTCTGAACCACGAGAAACAGCGAGGTCCCTCTCTTTAGGAGATACATGGAAAATCCCAGGATTTGAAATACACAAAACACCATGTTGATCTGAACAGGCAGAAATAGAAATGAAATACGAATTTTCTGGTTTTAAACTCCAGTGTTGAACCGGCAGATTTTTAAATCTGTGGGTTTTATGAAAGATTCAACTTGGTTTTGCCCTCTCTCTCTTGTGATAAAAGTAACACCTATCGTTAACTGACATACAGCTACTTGTTCAGCAGGGTCACGTCCCCCCTTCACGTGTCCCTGAAGTGGGCAATCCAGGAAGAGCGCAGCCAGGGCTGTGGGGCCCCGCACAGCACCCGCCTGGGGCGGCAGGAGAGCCCGGATCCACGGGCCCAGCCAGCGCGCGGCTGAATCCCAGAGTACGTGGACTCGGCAGCGCGTGGGCTCTCCTCCCCAGGCCAGAGCTGGGAAGGTGAGAACAGTCATCAGCTCCGTTTCCTATGAAGAAAACTGAAGCTGAGAATGACAACACCATCTGCTGCACGTGCGGCTGCAGCAACGACCCTGACGCCACGTCAGGCCCGGCGAACGGGGTGGGTTCCCTGGGAAGTCAGCACGCAGGAGCCGGCCTTGTGCCCTAAACCTGTCACCTGTGGGGTCCAGGCCCACCTGCTGCATTACCAGGCTGCGCGCTTTAAGCGAATCACGGTATATAACGTGCTCAGGAAAGTCCCAGCACCGGGGCGGAGTCACACACGTCAGCAGCGGCTTTTAAGGGTGGCTGCATTGTAAGTCTTGTGGTCCTACCGATAAGCGGATTAGTTTCTGCTGGAATTCAGTAACAGTATCGCATACCCAGTAGATATGTGTTGCACTGAATCAGACACGTAACTGTCGTGTCTCGGCCCCACACAGAGATTCAGGGCTCGGCGACGTGTAAAACCCTGGCTCGGTTCCTCTGGCCCAGCGTGGACTGCTCCACCTTCCACTCCTGCCCTTCGGAACAGTCTGAAGTGGACAACAGTCGTCCTCAGCCAGGCACAGGCTCCGAGGGCACACCCAGTACCACAGACGCCGTGAGAGAGAGCTCCCCACAGGTGTTCTGGCTCCGATTCCAAAAACAGTCGTGACCTGTGTTAGAAACAGTCTTCTTGTTCTCCCAACACATGATAAATTCTCAGGCAAGAGAGGTGTTATTTTTACAATCAGCCGAAGAACGCAGGTTTCAGCCGTGCTGCACGCTGATGGGGCTGAGCCCGATCTGCTCTGAGCAGATACAGGGATACCGGAGTCTGGTCTCAGGGGCTGACTGTCCTCTCGGAACCACCCCTGAATCCAGCCAGCACAGGGACGTGTGTTTCTTCAGCAGAACATCCGCTATTTCATAGGCAGGAGAAGTAGAGAACCCGCAGAGAACTAGAAGAGGGTCTGGCAGACACACTGACCGCAAACCCGCACCCAGTGCCCCACCCACTGGGCGGGCGAGTTACGGTCAGTCCTGTGACCATTCACAGGCGTCAGTGAATCACTGGAGAGTATAAACATAAACTGATAGGTCTGAACATATACTCATTTTTCCTAGGAAGGAACTGATCACTTTCATCAAGGACTTAACCTTAGGCTCAGAATCTGACATTATGAATAAAAAATGTAATTTATTTTTCCTGGACAATGGAGCATAAAAACACTGAATGTTTTTAGTAGAAGTTGTCCGGGATTCTCTACAGATTATAAAGTCACTGTGAAAAAGAATTTTTTAAACGGTTACAAACTCTTAGCTACCCTCTGCTCCCCAGACCCACGAAGCCGGGCACTCAGGACAGGTGGGGGCAGAAGGGGACAGGAGGCTGAATGAGGGTTAGTGCCTGGGCTGTTGGGAAGGTGGACCCCAACCTCCGACTGGACCCTGGGATCGAGGGACGTGCAGCCGAAGGGACGGGTCCTCCGCCCCTGTCTCTGTGGCTTCGTCTGTCCTGGACGGCAGGGAGTGTCCCTCAAGGGCCATACGTGTGTACGTATGACTCACCAGGACCCCTGCATCGCTTCCATGAGGGGCACGTCGGGTTCTCCCAGGGAAGACGCCACACTGTCAGCATCTGCGTCTCCCAAGGAAACACCGATTTGAAGATGGTGAATCCGGGAAAATGGCCAGTTTGCTTCATTTCCAATCAAAGGTCATGGGGACCCAAACAATGGTGGACGTAAGGGTCTGCAGAGCCCGTGACCTCCAAACAGCCCTCCCTGAACTAGGGAATAGGAATGACTTGGGGTATTTTCAAATGCACCAAAAACAACTTATTTTCAGCTACATGCTTTGAAGGACAGAGCAGTGAGATACAGCTTAGATGTGCACAGCTCTATGTGTCTCCAGCTGTGCGTCCACCAGAAGAAAACAGGAAATTGGCTACGGTTTTGATACGGCACATCTAGTAGAGGATCCTATATACTAAATCTATCACGCACAGTAGCCCTGTTTGAGTTAAACGGAGACAAAACTTGCCAAAATTTTTCTCCCTAATCTTTATTCAGTATTTTATGGCATCTAATCAGTAAGTGTCTTACCCTTAAGCAAAGTTCATTTGTATGAGACTAAAGCCAAAAAGAAGGGCAGAAGTCCCCATCTGTGTCCCCAAACGCCAGGGAGAGAGCTGACACCGGGCACCTGGAAATGGCCACTGTGCGTGGTTCCCCAGCTGAGGTTTCCGCCAGCAGACAGCCTCTCACCCTGGCCTTGCATTTCCAGGGAGGATGCGTCACGTTGCATCCCATGGTGAGTGGGGACATTTCCACGCAAGGTCCTCAAGGGAACCCATCAACAAGGAAACTAGGGAAGTCAGGGATCGAGTAAAGGAAACAGCTGGACCCGATGTCTGGGGGCAGGTAAGCAACAGGGGAGGGGCTTTTCCTCAGCAAACTGTCCCCAAGGGAATAGGAAAGCGGCTTCGCCCAATGGGGCCTCCCCAGCGCGTCCACGCGGAGCTGGCAGTGCAGGGCACTTACATGTGCGCCGTGGCTGCTCCCGCGGACACAGACCACGTCCTGTTTCTGAATCGTGAGGACCTCTCTTGTCAGCTTCAGGCGGACGTCACAGGGGCTTCCAGACCCTTCGTGGTGCAGCAGGGCGAGGCCGGTTCTGGTCTATGGGGGCAAAGCAGCAACACAGGCCGAGGGTGTGAGCACAAGGACGTGGCCGCCACGACAGTGCCACAGCCCTCACCCACCCGCCCACAGGACACACCTGCACTGACACGTGGGGCAGCACATCCGCCTCCATCTGACCAGGGCTCCAGCGACCTAACACACGGGAAGTGGGTGACCTAACACACGGGAAGTGGGTGACCTAACACACGGGAAGTGGGTGACCTAACACACGGGAAGTCGGTGACCTAACACAGAGAAGTCAGTGACCTAACACATGGAAGTCGGTGACCTGACACACGGGAAGTGGGTGACCTACTGACCACACGGGAAGTGGGTGACCTAACACACGGGAAGTGGGTGACCTAACACACGGAAGTCGGTGACCTAACACGGTGACCTGACACACGGGAAGTGGGTGACCTAACACACGGGAAGTGGGTGACCTAACACACAGAAGTCGGTGACCTAACACACGGGAAGTGGGTGACCTAACACACGGGACGTGGGTGACCTAACACACGGAAGTGGGTGACCTAACACACGGAAGTCGGTGACCTAACACACAGAAGTCAGTGACCTACACATGTGGAAGTCAGTGACCTGACACACGGGAAGTGGGTGATCTAACACACGGAAGTCGGTGACCTAACACATGGGACGTGGGTGACCTAACACACGGGAGTGGGTGACCTAACCTAACACACGGGAAGTGGGTGATCTAACACACGGAAGTCAGTGACCTAACACACAGGAAATCTGAGTTTTGAATAACCAGTTTTGAAGAGTTTTTACAGGATTTAAAAAAATATGTTTTTAAAAGGAAATTAGCCAGGATTTTCTTTAAAAGCTCAAAGGTATTTTTAGTAATTTATTTAAAACAATTAGAAAGGGTTTATTTTCTACTTTAAAGTTATTTGAATGAAAACCATAACTTTACAAGATTCAGATAATACCTGTATGAAGATTTATTGGTTTGGAGTAGGAAATGGTGAAAATAATCATTAAACAGACACCGACTTCAGCAGAAGGGCAGCCGGGCCCGTGCACCAGGCCCTCCTCGGCGGCCATTGCCTGCCTCCCCGGGAGCCTGGGGACAAGGTGGGCTCCCCCTCCAGGCCGAGCAGCCAGGTAACGGAAGCATCAATCAGGAGGGCGTTTAAGTAGTTAGGAGAGTGTGCCAGGCCTTCTCAGCAGATGAAGAAAGGGTAAGTCAGAGAGATACCGCAGGGTAAGTGAGAAGCGGCCTCCTGGTGTGTGAAAATGGCGGTTGACCGGGTCTGAAGGTGCCCTGTCCTGGGAGCCCAGGCCTCGCCCCGGGTCGGGTCTCAGGTGTGGAGGCTGGGATTTCCATCCTCTTGATCGGGAGGTGCTGTGTGCAGGGTGCTACTCGCACGGCCCTAGGCACTCACCATGCACACCAGGGATAAGGGAGGCAGGTGGCGGCACCCTCAGGCCACGGCCACGAGGATGGGCCACGACGGGAGGCCCAGGAATGTGTGAGGATAACGCCGTGGTCCCAGGGCAGCTCAGGGTCAGTACATGTGAGTGCACGGGAATGAGCGGGCTCCACAGAGCACCAGTGCCTGCCCTGTTCCCCCGAGACCACACCTGAATCTGTGTGGGACGTGGTCTGAGCTTCAGGGTTTTAGAAACTTACCAGATGCTTCTATTAAGCAGAAGCATTTGGGAAGGAAGAGTTCAGAGCAGGGGCATGGCGTCTTGCATGCTCCCTGGAAACGCAGACCCTGCGGCCACGGGCCCTCAAGCCACGGACCGTCCTGCCACGGACCCAGCCACCAAACAGAACCCGCTTCTCCCACCACCTGCAGGTGAGGCCTGTGCACACCAGCATTTAAGCACTGAGGGAGCCGTTTCCTGCTGTGTTAGACTGCGAACCACTACGGCCCGCCGCCCCCACTGCTCAGCCGCACTCTTGCACGACCACGCTGGCGCACTGGCACAAGACCGCCGTCCACAGGTGGCTGCCGGGGCTGAGTGCTGCGTGGCTGTGTCTGCACCGGGCTGGGACCCACAGCCGCGCTCTGGGCCTGGGGCAGTCTGCGGCCGTGGTTCTCCCCTCTCTTGGCCTCACCAGGTGGCTGAGAAGCAAGCGTCGGAGCCAGAGAGCATTTGCTGTTGCGCAGCACAGCCCCTTCCTCCACCTGCCTCACGGGGACAGGGAGCCCCCCCACCCCCGACCTCCCGGCTCCCTGCCTGGCGGGCAGATGGGCTCCCGGGGACCCTTCACTAGAAACGTGTCCACACAGCCAGGGGCGACCCCTGCCCAGCGTGGGTGCCGTGGTTCATCGGGACTGTCTGCTCTCACTCTGTGGCCCGAGCAGCGGGGGGTCCAGGAACATGTTTAACTTAAATACATCCGTAGAGAAAGATGGTTAGTGAGGAAGACCCATGTGACCTGTCCTTAGTCATGTGACTTTGGGGCATTATTGCACCTCTACGCACGTGACTAGGTTCTGGGGCCACTGCACGCGTTAATAATGACAATTACTTTATTCATTCTGATCGAGAATGACACTGTCCACTCTCAGACCACACGGCAGCGTGGCAGCGTGTACGTGACACTCACACAAGACCACTCGAACTCTGCAAAGCGCCACCTACCTTGGCGGGACCCGCTCTGCTCTATCTCCTGCTGGGACGCTGCTGCTGGCCCTTCACCTGCTGTCGGGAAGGTGCTTCTTGGAAGTGACCACGAACCCTCTGGGGGCTGGGGGCCTGAGACGAAGCCGCCTCCCATGTGCCCCGATGGTCCCTTGAAACGCCCCCCGCAGAACCTCCGCTATCACAAGCCTCGGCTCCGCCCTTCTGCGGAGGCACAACGCCCCCCACCTAGCGGTAGCGTCCTCGAACGTCTCGAAGTGTGGGGTTCTCCCCACAGTATAAATTCCACGGTTTGTTCTCCTGGTATTAAGGTTGTAAAAATGCTGCTAAAAACTCTCACCAACCACTGTTCTTTCCCACGTTTCCTAGAAATGTGTTCTTTTAAAGGAGTTCACTTGGCACATTTAAACCAAAAACAACGTCAGGGGGCAAACCCGTCGCGGAAGCTCACGGGGCCGCAGGCTTCCCAGGCCGAACAGCGCGACCTCACACGTGTCCTCTTCTCGGGCCCGTCCTAAGGGGCAGGTGTGGCGTCAACCTCAGGGAGCCCTGATCTGCTCCTGCAACAGTGTGGCTGGATGTCACCGCACGTGGCGGCCCCTTCCCCCTCCCCCCAGACATGTGGGTGGAGAGCGGGGAAGGCTGGGCACCTGCCAGGAGGTGCCCTCCACCTGCGCAGGCCGGGGCCTCCCCGCTGCCCTCCTGCTGCTCGTCGACGTTCTCCCACTCTGCACCCACGGTCGCCGGAGAGCCTCTGTGTGGACACCCGCCTCCCCTCACGCCCACCTGGCCACCAGCCCAGCCCAAATTCTTCCCTCACACACGGCCCTCCCAGAGGCATCCCACCCTCTGGCCGTCCCCCACCGCCCGGGGGGCCAGGGTCCTGGAGGCACCCAGACCTCCCAGGGAAGCGTCCAGACACTGAGTGATCAACGAACCATCCATTTTCTTGCCCGGTGACGGACCTCACCGTTCCTCATCATAACCAGGGCCGGCGGCTGTGGGGCAGGGTTTCAGGAGAATAACAGACGGGCAGGGTGAGGCGTGGGAAGCGGAGGAGACGACAGGCTGACAGCTTCCGGCTTGCAGGCCAGATGCTCGGGTGGCTCCACGTGCCCCTCGTGCAGCTTGGCCCACGTGTCTGTGCCCAGCCTGAGAGAGCGTCACGCATCTTCACGCAGTAATGGGCCTTTGTGGCACCACATTTTCGTTAATATGTTTAACATTTTATAAAATACTGCCTATACGTTCAAGCAGAAACGTGTTTTTTATGATGAGCTATGAGGACTTTTTTACAGCACTCTCCCCGTGGCCACGGTAAAGCAGACACAGAGGGGCACGTACGTGTTGTACGTGTGTTACTACAAAGGTTTTCTTGAAACACAGCCTCTGGCTCTGACCCTGCCCCAGGCATGTGAGACCGTAAAGGAACCGCGATAAATAGCCGGCTCACCAGCCACACGGCCGTCACGACCAGGGAGCGAGCTGGGTGCCTCGTTCAGTGACCGCACACGCGGCACGTCGCCAGACAACCGGACGTGACCGTTTGCTGCCATCCGTACGCAGTTCTCGGCGCAGAAGGTAAAATCAAATTCTTGTACTGAGTGTTTCACTAGCACTTCTGGTAGAAGAGTTTGGAGTAAATGGTGTGCATTTTCAAGCAGGTGTCAAAATAGATTTTGTCAGGAATATTGGGGCCAACATCCAGAAGTAATAAATGTGTAAAAACGACAAGCTACGAAAAGGCCACGGAGACTAGAACATATAATTACAGTTGTTGCTAATGTGCTTCTGATCCCCAGGGCACTGTACCACGGACATTACTCACACTGAACACGTGGAAACACCACGTGGAGACGGAGGCCGTGCTCCACACGTCCCCACCTCTGGCTGCTCCGTCCTCCCGACAAATGTCCCTTCGGGGACCCTGGGACCATGTTAACGTGGGCCGCGTCTCTACGGCCTGCTGAGTGCATGGCCAGCTCATCAACCAACGCTGATGAGTATTTTATTCTTTCCATACTTACAGGAAAACTCAACTTGCAGGAAAACCACATCCGAGACCCAGGTGTGTAGGGTAGAGCGTGGGCTCCCACTGAACGGGCACGCGGGCGGCTCCTGTTAGAGGTCGCTAGCTCTTCCAGGCTGCTCGGCCAGTTACTCCTGAGAAGTTACACTGGGAGGGACTCCCGGCAACGATGGGCGCGGGTTTAGGAAGCAGCTCTCCCCCCTGGGGACAGGGGCGGGGACCCTCCACCCGGCTGCAGGGGATGGGCCAGGCCTAGCGGGAGCCCGCATCCACCCCTCATGCCCAGTGCTGACACAGGAGCCCCCCAAACCCTCTCAAGCGTGTTCCCTATAAACAGCACGAGCCTAGATCTTGTCCCTTAACCAGCTGTGTGACCGAGGTCACTGTCGCAGGTTCATTCTTTCTGTCATGTCTGGGACTTGCTTTTTTGGGCCATTCGCTCTCCATGCCTTGTTCTTACTCTGGATTCACTACCTGCTAGCATCTATCTACTTCATCACCTAAAAACATGTTTAACCGTACAGCTTAGTTTTATTTTTTAAGTGATTCCCCCGGAAATGAGAAGATCCACCCCCCATTAAACATGTCACTTCACGGGCAACGGAAGGGTCTTCAAAGAACAGGATTCCATTAAACCCTCCGCACTGTGGTCATCACACGTTTGCCTCCACCGAGTCCATAAACCTCTCAGTGTATCAGTCCACACTTTTATGTACGTGTGTGTTTCAGAAGGGAGAAAGACAGACCTACGGTAAGTAAATATCACGTAAACATACAATTATAAGGAAACACGTACTGTGGGTGGTTTTTACGTCACCCACATCCGTGATGAGATTCAGGAACTGCTCACCGACGTCTGACGGGGGTTGAGACTCCCTACTCGCAAGACAGAGAATGAGCCTGCTGGGTCCTCGGATGGTGGCGGAGCCATAGGACAGGCTGCCACCCACCCTGCTCGTGCCAGTAACGGCAGGGCAGCTGGAGGTCACGATGACGGACTCACAGGCGGCACCCAGCTGCACGGACAGGATGTTTGAAACAAGTGTTTCCCGAACGGAGCAAATAAGCAGGGAGTCGGGAAGGAGAAACCAAACAGGTTGTCTTTGCAATATTATTATTTAACTTTTTAAAACAGCGAATGTTCACCTCCTGTAGTTCAGGTGCATAATGGTGAACCCTAATTTCAATGACATGATTCTGTTTTACCGTGTTTGTTTTCCTGATTCACTTTCTTCAAGTGAAAATGCACTTTCCATGAAAATCGAGAAAACACATCAGTCGAACCTCAGGCAGTATAAGAAATGCGCTGCTGTCACCTTCTCGTCCGGGAGAAAGATTTGCTCCGTGCCATGGGGATGACATAGCCCTGCCTGCACTCGGGACTCACAGAAGTGCATCAGCCGCGGGGCTCACGGCGTCACTGTCACCGCCTACAAGCCGGCAGGTCCCTGTGGCTCACGCTCGCTAGGTCCACACCTCGTGTCCTGCCAGAAACCGCTATGGGGTCGAGGCTTCCTTCCTCGAGCTTCCCGCTCAGGAAGTGATATCTGCACTCGAAACCGCCAATGCCCTCCACCTACAATCAGTGTTACATAATCAAAAACGTTGAACCCTGGAAGAATTACACATTTTCTTGGCATCAGGAGGGCGCCCCCAGCATCTCCAAGGCAATTACTTACGGTGAAAAAGTTGCACGAGACACACATCTGGCCACGGGCAGCAAGACGCGGGTGCGCCGGCGCACGTGCCCACGGGAGCACCGGCCGGGCAGCGCCTTGGTCCAGCGGCAGAACCACCAAGTGGCAAGGAGACACGGGGAAAGGGCACCCATGTCTGCGCTCGACAAGCCGGCCCACAGGGTCGGGACGGGAGGGTCTGATGTCACAGCCATCTCACTCCGGGATGTCACAGAGCACGAGCCTGGTGCACGCGGCTGGCTACTGATGGTGTAACACTGACAAACCATCACACGTTCTGCAAACTGGCCAAGTACTACTCAAAGAAGTCTTTCCTCACGTTAATTATAAAAAGTGCATCTTCTGTTCTGTTTCATTACATCTGTTAATACGATACCTAATGAGGGGAAAGTGTCAGTAACAGGGATTGAGGCCAAAAAGTATTCTCCAAACCGAGGGTGAGGCTTCACTAGGGAAGGGTTAGTGAAATACTGTGTTCCACCCGCTTCCCTCAGAACCACCACCAACATACACAGGCCAGAAAGGTCCCCGCTCAGTGGAGTAGAGATGGGACCAGCTGCAGATCGCAGACGGGACACGTTATTTCAGGACACTGTGAAATGAAGCAAAATGAGGACAGTCTGATGGCTGGTGCAGAGTTCCTCAGACTTGAGGGAAGACACACGCTGCCCTAAACGCAAGTAGACCTTCCTGAAGGGGAACTGAATGATGCTCTAATTAGAACAACAGACCTGAGGACTGCAGGCCAAACACAATGCAGGCTCAGTACCGTCAAGATCGGCTTCCATGGGGTTTCGGAGAGCAGGTGGATGCCCGTAACTCAGAAGACAAGAGGCGTCCAGCCAGCACGGCTCGGAAGCGGGCGCGCGGTCAGGAGGAAAGCAACAGGAACATAATAGAACAAAGTCCACGAGGAAATGTGTTAAAGTCAAGTGAAGACAGCCGGAAGTGAGGGCCTCCGCTGAACCGCACTGACGTGCGCAGGCAGGCGGGGGATGGGGTCCACTCGAGAGCCCTCGTAATCACAGAGAGTGTCCCGGAAACGCAAACGCAGGAGGACACAGCTGGACCTGTGGGGACACGTGTCTCAGTCAACAGTCCACCCAAAGTACATCCTCGTAAAGTAACTAACCTTTAAGAATAAGGAAACCAGGGGCGCCTGGGTGGCTTAGTTGGTTAAGCGTCCGACTTTCGCTTAGGTCATGATCTCGCAGTTCGGGTTCGAGCCCCGCGTCGGGCCCTGTGCTGACTGCCAGCTCAGAGCCTGGAGCCTGTTTCAGTCTGTGTCTCCCTCTCTCTCTGACCCCCCTGCTCACGCTGTCTCTCTCTCTCTCTCCTAAAAAAAAAAAGAATAAGGGAAACCATCAGGGCGCCTGGGTGGCTTAGTCGGTTAAGCGTCCGACTTTCGCTTGGGTCATGACCTCGTGGTTCGTGGGTTCGAGCCCCGCGTCGGGCTCTGTGCTGACTGCCAGCTCAGAGCCTGGAGCCTGTTTCAGTCTGTGACTCCCTCTATCTCTGACCCTTCCCTGTTCACGCTGTCTCTCTCTCTCTCCTAGAAATAAATAAAACATTAAAAAAAAAAAAAGAATAAGGAAACCATACAATTATGATGTTTGTCTTATGACAACTTAGCAGAACTGATATGTCTGCTAAAAAAATCTTCCCCTTGGCTAAAGACAGAATTTGTAATGCATTTCTAGGATCATAACCAGGAATGCAAAACTCCAGAATTAAAAACAAGCAAATCTATTTACCTACATTTCAAAAGCACGAATAGCACAGCACTGATCTGAATGGCAGGATTTAAAACTTGAGTCCATCAGCACATTACAGAACCCTGAACTCAACAGGTAGAACATCCATTCTTTTGAAGAGCAGGTGTGTGATATTTACCAAATTTTAACAAAATGCTGAGTCAAAAACAAAACTCAATAACATCAAAGGATTTGATTGAAATCATTTAGACTATGTCCTTTTACATACTCTACAATGGAAAAGGAGAAAAAAAGCTAACAGAAAATCTCTTCTCCTTAAAAGTTAAGCAATATACTTCCAAACTGCCAAAGATGAAAGGGGAAAATATTTTGAATGGATAACAAAGTCACAGTTCTTCAAAACCTATGAAACACAGCTAAAATGGTGTTTTAAAGACAGTGTGCAGGTTTAAATGTATTTTTTATCTTAAAAAAGCTAGAGCAGAAAATCGAAGATCTAATCCCATGTTAGTCAACTGCCTTCTGTTACAGATAAAGTTTTACGGAAACCCAGGCCCACCCTCAGTTACTATGGTGGCCTGGCTGCAGCCGCAGAATTTAGTAGTCGTGACAGAGGCCATGTGGCCACCAGGCCTACACTCCCCAGCCTTAGAAAAGAGCTTATAGATCTCTGATCAAGGCCTGCATAAGGCAAAGATAGAAAAAGAAAGTCAAAGGAAGGAAATAATCAGAGAAGAAATACACACAATAGAAAATATCAACAGATTCCAATGTTAGTCTGATGTAAGAGCTAAGAAACAGAGAGAACCACAAAGTACCAGCGTCAGGAATGGAAGGAAGAAATCCCATAAATCCAATACAGATTGAAAATAAGATAAGGCAATATCCACATTTCACCCATACATGTTATAGTTTGAATGCAGAAGATAAATTCTTAACACAATTTACTAAAACTGACACAATATGAAATTACAAATATGAACATCATTTACCTATTGAAAAAGCTGAATTCATTTAAAAAATATTTTTAATGTTTTATTATTTATTTCTGAGAGAGAGAGAGAGAGAGAGAAACAGCATGAGCAGGGGAGAGTCAGAGAGAGAGAGACACAGAATCTGAAACAGGCTCCAGGCTCTGAGCTGTCAGCACAGAGCCTGATGCGGGGCTTGACCCATGAACCATGAGATCATGACCTGAGCCGAAGTCGGACGCCCAATCGACTAAGCCACCCAGGCATCCCAAAAAGGTGAATTCATTTTTAAAACCTTTCACAAAGTAAATTCTAGGCCCATATAGCTTCATCAATGAATCATTCTAAATATCTCAGGAAGGTAACACAGATACTACACAAATTCTGTAAGGAAGTTAAAACTAAGGAATACCACTTAACCCATTTTCAGAACCAAGCTCAGGTGGACAGCAAAACCTAGCAAGGAGGTTATTAGAGTAAACTTAGTTATTAACCACCCCCTTGAACATACATGCAGAAATTCTAAAACATGTAACCAAATCTAATCACAAAAAATATAAAAAGGATAAATATTTTTCAAGCCAGTGAAATTGGAAATGTAATGTATTTTGCCATTTAAAGACCAGTGTCATTTGCTCTGTGTAATAGTTATCTATCACTGCATAATAAAACATCCAAAAATCTGCAGCTGAAAACAACCACCGCTCTGGAGTCAGGAATCGGGGTGGCGGGGGGGGGGGTCTTGCTGCTTATTTCTGGACCAGGTCCCATGCTCCCAACCCCGTCCTGTAGATGCTGGCAGAAGGTTCCAGGTCCTCGCTGTGGGAGCCCCTCTGAGCCCAGCACCCCCAGGCTGGATGGCCCAAGAGAAGGGCTTGCACCCAAGATGAAGCTGCAGTTCTACCTACAATCAAATGTCGTCACACCTGCAACATGCTGTGGTCGTACAGACCAGCCCCTGAACAGTGTGGGGCAGGACCACTCAGGGGCCGGGGACCAGGGTCTCCTAGAGGCTGGCCACCCACCATGTGCTCAGAAAAGGAGAAATTTACAAGCTCACTGGTAAACTTCAAGAAAGCATTTGATAATATTAAATACTCATTCACAACGGAATCTTCTGATAAAAGATAACTTCCTTAACCTTCTAGAAAACATGTAAAAAAAGATCAAGAGCATGTGTTACTCACCATGTTGAATTATTAAAGGCTTTCCTTCTGAGACAGAGGCTGAGAAAAAGACCTGGGAGAAGATGTGCATTCACTCTTACTGCTTCTATACAACATGGTGCTCCTGGCCGGTACAATTACATACATTATATGTACTTTATATTTACCATATAATATATACATATTGCATACAGGAAAGAAAAAAAATGAAGCTAGTTCACAGATGATATCACTGAGCACAGAGATAATCCACAAGTGTCTGTGTGTCACATGAAACAGATGAACGCTTAGTCTATGACATTAACACCACTATCAGTCAGTGGTGTATTATCTCCATACTTTGAAAGTGTATTTCAATGTATCAGCAACAAATAACAACATAAATGACAGGATACAATTCACAGTGACATTAACAACCACCAGTATCCAGAAACCGGCTGATGAAAGATGTGCAAGCTCTCACACTGAGAACTAAAAAGTTTTATCGAGAGGAAAACAGCAAGACTTTTGTAAGCTATAGATCATGTTCACGAACTGGATGAGTTAATACTGCGAAGCTGTCATTTCTCTCAAAATTAATCTACAGATTCAAAACAACAGAAAATCATAAACGCCGGCAAGTTTTCAGAAATTGACAAAATAATTCTAAATTGTAAACAGAAATGCAGAGTCAAGTACAGTCAAGGCAGTCTGGAAGAGGAGAAGCCAAGGTGAAGACATACATTGCCAGATATCAAGAACTATTTTAAAGTTATAGCAATTAAAGGTGGGGAATTTGCTCAAGGAAGATGGTGGAGAAGAGAGAATACAGAGCCCAGAAGAAATGCATGTATGTGTGTTCACTTCCCTTGTAATAAACGCGGCAGGACAGTGGAGTCCAGGAGGGAGAATGCCTGCTCTATGTGGGCACACATGGGCTCGCCCCCAGCCCCGCTGCAGAGCGGACCGGACAACCAAGGCCAGCTGGCCCGCAGAGCTAAATGTGAATGGTTAGTCAACGTTTGAAAGAAAACATGACAACATGTCCATGGACTTGTAGTAAGCCTACCCGAACAGCATGCAAAAAGTTCTAGTCCAGAAATGTTCTAATCGAGAAAGGGCTTAGTTGCTCTTCATAAAGATTGAGAAACTCTGTTGATGAAAGACACTACAAGAGATTAACAAGGCACCCACAGAGTGAGTGATCCTGGCATCATGCATATTTGGTAAAGACACACACACACAACATACAAAGTGCTCCTAAAATTAGCAGAAATGATAGCAATTTTGTGACTCTCTAAAAGGTGGGTTGGTTAAACCCCTCTGATAACCTCATGCTATGTGGTGAGAATCCCTACCTCGTGGCTGTCACCCAGTGTTTTCCTGCACACCTTCGTCTCCCATGCAACAGGGAAAAGGAATTTAAAGGTGTAAGAATTCGACAACATTTACAATATTTACGAACGGTATTAAGGTCCATAAGTAAAACTGGAAATTATACAAATGTAGCAGAAATCACTTAAGTCTAGCAGTAAGGCTGGGTAAGTACCAGTCTATCGGTGTAGTCTACAAATACACGTGCATATTTAAACAGACAGTAATATAAATACACAATTATTTTGCAAATACTATTTGCACATTTATATAATGGAACCAAGAGAGAAAGCAGTATATTCCCCCCAAAAGACCATTAGGTGCCCAGGTGCACATCCACCAAACAACGTGAAGACCCCCGTCTGTGGTGCTACCCGGCGCGTCACAGCCGCCCTGGCTGCCGTCACCTACCCCCGCCCCCCCGTCTGTGGTGCCGCCTGAAACACGGGCTCTCGGTCCTGCTATTGCCGACCGCATCTCAGGACCCAGGAGGGCGGCAGGATCGGGTCCCGCGAGCGTAAGCGTGGGCACAGTGCTGCGGGTTAGAGACGTGGCCACGGGGCAGCGCGGAGAGCCCAGAAAAGGCCCCTCCCAGCACCGCGCCTGTCCCATGGCCGCCTAAAGGGCACGCGGCGGTGACGGAGCAGCACACGAATCAGAGTCCTCACTGGTCCCAGACACGGTGTGAACACGCGCGGTGTGAACACACGCGGTATGAACAGGCACGGTGTGAACATGCGGTATCACTCTGACTGCGGCGTTCCTAACAAGATACAAAGGCCAAGCTGTGGGGGAGGGGCTGGCACGCGCTCCACAGAGAAATGCCTAGTCACCCCAGGACCTGCCAGGGCAACCCCAGTGCACACACCTGGGGTGACACACCACACAGGCCAGGAGCGCACGGCCACCGGGCTGGCCTGCACAAGTCACGCAGGAGCCCACATCCTCTCGGCCAAGCCAGGCACGTGCACTTCTGGACCCGCCCAACACAAGACTCGCTTCCCTCTGCAGCCTCCGCACTTAAATGAACAGTAGCTTCCGCCCCAAATCCGTCCAGCTCACCTGCTCAGAGTGGGCAGCACAAGGGAGTGAACACGGAGCAAAGTCAGACACCAGACAGCTCGTCTGACAGCTGCCGATGCGCTGTTAGCGTCAAAGTCAAGGTGTCAGATGGGATCTCCAAGCTACCTTCACCGGCAGCCTGGTTAGAAACAACGCTGCCATCACATCTTCTGACATGATTCACACCATCAGGTGTGATATGAATTCAAAAGGAAAAAGTCTAAGTGATTTTCAATTTGGAACACAGAAAAGGGAAATTCATACCTTAGGAGACATTTCCTTACCATCAGCAGACTAGTGAGATCGGCAGATCTTCGGGGATTTTAGCAAAGGCAGAGACCTCACCTCATCCCCTGAGCTCCTCAGGGTGTGGGACCCTGAGGTCAGGAAAGGGCAGCCGCCCAGGAGCCTCAGGATGGGGTGCGGGCAATGGGCGCTGGGCAGTCAAGTGCGAAAGATGCTAAAGGATACAGAACAGTTGAAGCCAGAAGCTCAGGGAGGGGCCCAGTTTCGGGTGCCCTGAAGTCGCCTGCTGTATGTCCAAAGCCATCAGTGCCTGAGCCCCCAAAAGCGACTCTGGCCTCACAGGTCAGGGGTGAGGCGTTTACAGCCCCCCTGGTGATTATACTGGGCAGAAAAGCATCAGCATGGCCACAGGGAGGCTGAGTGGTGAGAAATGAAAGGTAAGCAGGGGCCCAGACGGTAAGAATGCCCTCACTTCTTCCATAACCGACATCCTGTATGGGGCGGCTGCGGTGTAGACACAGCAGGAGGCTTGTGCAGGCATGACCGCCAGACACGGAAGGGGGCCGATGCGAACCTGTGTCCAGGCCTGCAGGGACAGCATCAACCTGGCTTCTCAGAGACGCGGCTGCCGGTGGTACGAGGCAGCAGAATGTGCCCTTGCCTATAATCCCGGGAGATGCCTCAGGTCAGGGCTCTTAAATGTCTGCTTTCAAAGTTGTTTAGAGTCAATCTTAGTCAGTAACCCTGACCATGTAACTCCCATTCAGATGTCTGACATAGAGTGATTGATCCTGTCATCCCGGTGAGTTTACAGCTATGGAAGAAAACAAGCTAAGTCTGTCAAAATGACCTACTTATCATGTCCTTTCAGGGGGGAAAGAAGGAAGAAGGGCTTATGCTGCTAAGTGATTTCTGTTCCTCCAGAAGTAGAATGTTCTGGTAAGTCACAAAGACCAGAAGACTCAACAAAATGGCATAACATTTGAATAACTTGGATTTGACATAAAGAAAGCATTTCAAAGTTATTTAAAATAGATATATACCTGCTTGAACGGCATTTTGAAATGCAATGAAGTATGAGGAAAACACTGGCAGAAAGTCTTATTGTATACACATTTTCTAGTCATGAAAGACCTTAAGGCAACCAAGGAAAATAAGTGAATTAGCATTTATCATCACCAGAACTCAACTGTCAGTCACTCAGATACTACTGGTGAATCTGTCAAAACAATTCTTTATATATATATTTTTTTAAATTTTTTTACTGTTTATATATTTTTGAGAGAGAGAAAGAGGGAGGGAGTGGAAGACACAGAATCCAAAGCAGCTCCAGGCTCTGAGCTGTCAGCACAGAGCCCGACGCGGGGCTCAAACTCATAACCCATGAGATCGTGCCCTTACCCAAAGTCAGACGCTTAACCGACTGAGCTGCCCAGGCACCCCATATATATTTTTAATAATTTTTTAAGTGGGAATTTATCACTGTTTCACAAAAGCAAAATAAAGGCAAACCCTCATTACTGAGTATGGGGAACCTCACATGTAGAACAGAGTCTGCGTGAGCTCTGCACATATTCCACATGTGCATGGATTTGCAGAGCGGAGTGGATTGTCAAGGTGTGTATTTCTGGGTACAGATGTCCTTCTTCAACAAAGCATGGACTCATTTGGGAAGTCGGAATGTGGATGAAGAAGAAATAGTGTATCTGCGTTTTGCAAATGTGCCCTGTGTGACAGCGGACATGCGTGACACACCTGACTCTGGAACTCAATCAGGCGTGGGCTCCCAACATTTTTAAGGACAACAACTTAAGTTCACGAACTTAGCACATTCATTAGCATCAGGTGGAACATCCCACAGGACGCGTGGCTGTGCTACGCACTGCAGGACATGGTGCTTTGTAACCGCATTCTTCAGAAGACGGGTCCTCCTGCGTTAAGAGCTGAAGTCATCCTAAGCAGGCTGGATTTCTTCACGTTCTTACGCATTGTATTAAACAAGAAAACGGCGCAAGTGGCTCCTCTGGATGCTGTTAAAACAAGGGGGAGTGTGGCTGACCCTGCCCAGGACCTGCCGAAGCCCCAGGGTCAAGGGCACCGCGGCTGCTGAACGGTCCCCAGGAAGGTCTTCCCAGTGGGCACTTGGGGAAGTCACTGTTTCATCTGCAGAACCTATGCCACGGCTGCATTTGTTTTCCACAACAATCCACTCATTTTGTTTTCCAATCTGTTAACAGACATGCCTAGAGTCGCTCTGTGGGACCGTACTTAGAGAAGCAGCCGTCTTGGATAAAAATTATTGTGGAAAGGAATGATGTGCAAATAGCTTTACAATAAAACATGACGATAGTGCACTTTATAATATTCTGACCCCTGACCTGGCCCATCAATACTGGTGTATAGGGTCATTTACATATACGTAAAGTTCACCTGAGTCACAGAGTATTTTTTATAAAGACGATAAAGTGGCACCAAGAATGAGGTAGCAACTCTGACCTATGACAGATAATTCCTCAGCTTGAGGAAGGGCAAGCTCTCTCTAAAATTAAGTCTGCACACACACGGGTACACCTTTCCCACGCTCCGCTGATATGACGTAGGCACACTTCCAAAGCTCACAAGTGCTGGCTCTATAATTTAATCCTTGACTTTATTTTAAGGGACTGATATTAATTGTATTCAAAAATATTTATCAGATGAATGTGTTGCAAAATTGTTTACATAGTGGGAAATATAAAATTACCTACATGTTCAATATTAGTGAGTAAATAAACAATGAAATTGGCTGATAATAGCAGCCAATAAATTCATGTTTTAGAAGAGCATTAAGTGAGACAGTAAATGCTCGCATTGTGCTGAGCGGCAAAGCAAGGAACAGCTATCAGTACAATATGAGCCATTTTAGGGCAAGAAAGTTCCAAATACACACCCATAAGTAGAAAAAAGGCAGGAGAGTTATACCCTGAAATGTTGAGTAGCTTTTTGTCTGTGCTGTAATAGGTGTGTTTTATTTTCTCCATTAGGCTTTACATTCATTCAAACTGTGTCGTTTCCGACCACAAGAAATAAGTTTAAAGTTCAGGTTTCACGTCACTGCACACTCCCAGAGTGGCTGTCATCGGAACGCGGACCGGAACAGTGCTGGCGAGGACTGCACATGGGACCCCTCCACACCTTGGGAAGAGCCTGGCACTTCCTCACGGTGATTAAACACAGAGGGCCCACGCCAGCCACCAAACCCACTCCCACACACAGACCCAGAGGGCCAAATGTGTCCGCAAGTGTCCTCGGCAGTGTCCTCACAACGGGCGACAACAGCCCGACTCTCCCAGGTGATGGTGGCTACACACACGTCCTATCCCGAAGGTGGAGAAACATTCCGGAACAACAGAAATGCAGTTGTGACACACGGGACGCCATGGATGGACCTGACTGCCTCGTGCGAGTAAGAGCACGAGCCACGGCCACCACCTATTCCACGGCCCCATGTCCACAGAAGGCCCAGGGCAGGCAGACCCGCGGAGCACAGAGGAGCCGATGCGGGGGCAGGGGCCGGGGGCGGGGGCCAGGACCAGTCTGGACCCGGCGCTTCCTCCCGGGGAATGAGAACGTTCTGGCACAGCTCCGTAATAGAAGTGGCGCTGACCTGTGTACTTCAAGTGTGTGGCTCGTATGGTCTGCGAATGACATCTCAACCAGCTACTGTGTACAGAACAGATTTCAGGATTTCTGAGTCAGATGGCAAGTCTGAGCTCAGCTCAGATCCTCTGAATTAATTTAAAAAAATACTGGTGAGCTAACCCTAACAATGCTGGTATTAAGAGAAAGGATGGTGCCTGGGTGGCTCAATCGGTTAAGCGTCGACTCTTGATTTTGGCTCAGGTCATGATCTCAAGGTTCATGGGACTGAACCCCGAGTGGGCTGGGCGCTGACAGCACAGAGCCTACTTAGGATTCTCTCTCTCCTTCTCTCTGCTTCTCCCACATGCCCACTCTCTCTTTCAAAAAAAAAAATCTTGAATAAAAGAGAGAATAGAGAGGTTCACACACCAGAAACCACATGAAACAGCTACTACATGACAATGCCGAAAAACCACGCGGGTTCTGTGCAGCCACTCATCCTCCTGCCCAGGAAGGCAACCCTCAAAGGAAGCAGCTGTGTAGACTCAGCACTGACAAGAAGGGTTGGCTGAGACTAGCACGCAGCACCACCAGCAGCCACGCGTCACAGTCAGGGAGGAGAAGACGCGTGGCAGGCGTCTGCGGGGGTGCACCAAGGTCCCACGCGCATGGGGTGCCACCAGGCAGCTCTGGCTCAGGGCATCCTAGGTGGTGGCCTCCAGGCCCTTGAAAGGAGCCACGTGTAGGGTGCACAGAACCCCAAGGGAGGGGGGCAGGATGGCCAGGGTGGCCAGGGAAAGCCGTGCCCACCAGCCACCAGCCTCTGACCTGGCCGGTTCTCGCTGCCTGTGCTGGCGGACCAGGAACGACGGGCTTACCTGGCAGGCGGGTGGGCGATGCCCACGCAGGTGTGTCCACGACTCACATGGCCTTTCCTGTGCTGGTTGGCAGGTCTGCAGGGTGGACGCAAGGAGGTGAACCGCGGGCCCTATTTGCCCACTGCGGAGAAGTGGGAAACTCAGTGGGAAGAGCAGGGCTGAGTCAGTGTCTGTTTGAAGAATATACAGTTACTAACAATATAGGGATCAGCTCGAAAAACCAGAGGAAAGTTATGCCAAATAAAATTACAAGAAATAAGACACAGTTTATTAAATTTTCAATTTGCTGTCTGCTATGCACTTGAGGAGAGACTGAGTCTATAAGCCAAAGTAGAAAAGACTCTCAATGAAATAACCTGGAGGAGAAACATGGCCAAGGTAAAGCCACAGGGGACAGCAGTTTGCATTTGCTCTGTGACAATTTTCTGTAAAAATTAAATTGTCAAAACTCAAGTAGATTTCAAGACAATGAACAAACTCACAATTTTATCAACACCATATTCATAAATGATCCAAAGCTCAGATGGTGTTGAGTGCATACTTTTAAACTTTCAAGGAAAGAAATCCTATTCTGCGTAAAGTATTTCAAAGTATAGGAGAGAGGGAATTGACAGAAAAATTAAAAGCCTGACAGAGAAGAAGAACAAAAATAAATGAAGAACAAAGTCTGTTTTGAATATAAATGGATGGTCTTCAGCACTCCAATTACAGAACTCAAGAACAGAATAAAAGAATAACGTAGCAACTACACAGAGACAGTTATATGTCAGCAAAAGACTATCCTAAGGATCATAAGTAATTAGTCACCTAAATAAACCAGAAGGAAAAATCTTATGACTTTGTTAACAGATGTCAGAAAGTTATTATAAAATACTTTAGTTATCATCGCTACCAACTAACATTGTTCTGAAAAAACAGAGCTACATTAATAAGGCAGGAAGTAGAAATATAGTGTTTAATGATTGGGAGAGGACAAAATTATCATGATTGGCAGACAACCCAACTGTTTATCTTGGAAAAGAACACATTTCCCACACATAGAAGGGAAACTGTTGCTTCAAGTTTAAAAGCTCCTCACGTGAAATCTGCCCACAATAAAATAAAGACAGGAAATCAACTGAAGACACAAGAAAATATACCAAAAAAAGTTGAAAAGGAAAGGACAGTGATATATAAACTAGGGAAATATGAACTCCACAAAGGGAATCAAACCAATTTAAACCCATTTATGAAAACAAACCAGATTTTCCAGCAATAATAATAAAAGCATGACAACAAAACACTGATAAAAAGTAACAATAAATCAAGACCACACACATGCCCAACAAATATTTAAGATAAAAAACGTATATCCAAATAATGCAGATAAACATAATTAAAGCTGCAGTTGGAGGTTTTGGAACACCTGTCCGCCCATCTGCTGTTAGAATAAAAGGGAAAGAAGCAAAGATATAGAAGATTTGAAATACGATTACGAATCTTGAAAGAAACAGCCATGAATTTTATTTTATTTATTTTTTTTAATAGTTTTGTTTTTGTTTTTGTTTTTTATTTCTAGGAGACAGAGAGACAGCGTGAACAGGGGAGGGTCAGAGAGAGAGGGAGTCACAGACTCTGAAACAGGCTCCAGGCTCCGAGCTGGCAGTCAGCACAGAGCCCGACGCGGGGCTCGAACCCACGAACCGCGAGATCATGACCTAAGCGAAAGTCGGACGCTTAACCGACTAAGCTACCCAGGTGCCCCAAAAACAGCCATGAATTTTAAAAATACTCATTTTAGGAGCCCCTGGCTGGCTCAGTGAGTGGAGCATGAGACTCTTGATCTTGGGGCCGAGCTCGAGTCCCACGCTGAGTGTAGAGTTTACTTTAAGAAAACAAAATAGAACCAAAGAAAACTCATTTCAGGGTCCCCATGGAACACTGCCCCAAGTCAACCACAGAGCATCACGGTCAGTCAGGGTGTCGTCTCTGACCATAATGTGAGGGACTTCCAAATCACTGACGAATGCTACTCAAGATCAGCAGAACACAGTTCCCACTTACGGAGAGAATAACTCAGCAAGTTATGAGCTGAATGAAAAGAAGGATATTACTTCAAAACTTTTGCAAAGTTGCTTAATATATCCAACAGGTTGGTAAAAACAATAAAACCAGAAGTTGAGGTGAGAACATCAAGAGGCGGCAGGCACCCAGACTGGCGCACAGCTCTGTCGCATGTGCCCGAGCTATGCCGTGAAGACGCCTGGGTGAGTCCTGACCCAGCGACCCTGCTCTGGAGCACACGCCCAGAGGTGTTCCTTGCAGGTCCACAGAGAACGTCTAACAGGCCACGATCCCAAAGAGGCATTTCTGGAAGAGCTAACCAAGGACATCTGAACATCTGGACCTCCAAAAAAAGCTGGATGATACCAGCAAATATCACCAGTACGACCATTCACAATTAACAAAATTAACCAAAGGTCAAGGGGAGAAGAAAGGTCAAAGGCAGAAGAGGGTCAAGGATAAAAAAAAGGTCAAGGGCAGCAGGAGGGTCAGGAGCAGAAGGAAGGTCAAGGGAAGAAAAAAGGTCAAGGGCAAAGGGAGAGTTAGGGAAGGTCAAGGGCAGAAGGGAGTCAAGGATAAAAGGTCAAGGCAGAGGAGGCTGCATTCCCTGGTGAGCAGGGACAGGGAGACGTGAGTGGAACCTGGATGCCCCCCAAAGGCCGAGTCAGCAGGCTGTCATGACAAGGGTGTCAGGAAGTGCTCAGCATAGACTCCTGGAGGAGGAGTGAGAGGGAGTGTGAGGGAGCTGGGGGAGCGGGGGAGCGGGGGAAGCGGAAGGAGGGAGGGAGCGAGTGGGAGTGGGGGGGGAGTAGGAGGAGTGGGGAGCGAGGGGGAGTGGAGGGAGGAGGGGGAGCGGGGGGAGCGGTGTGGAGCCGGGGTGAGTGTGAGGGAGCCGGGGGAGTGGGGGAGGGGGAGCGGGGGAGTGGGGAGAGTGGGAGGGGAGGGAGGAGGGAGGGAGCCGGGGGAGTGGGGAGTGGGGGAGGAGGAAGTGGGGAGCGGGGGTGAGTGGAGGGAGCGGGGGAGTGGGGAGCAGGGGGAGCAGGGAAGGGGGAGTGGGGGGAGTGGGGGAGGGGGAGTGAGAGGGAGCGAGGGGGAGGGGGAGGAGAGGGAGCGAGGGGGAGTGGGGGAGTGAGGGGGAGCGGGAGGAGCGGGGGAGGGAGGGAGTGGGGGAGCAGGGGGAGGGGGAGGGGGAGAGGGGGAGTGGGGAGGAGCGGGGGAGCGGAGGGAGTGGGGGAGTGGGGAGTGGAGGGAGTGGGGGGAGTGGGGAGTGGGAGGGAGTGGGGGAGTGGGAGGGAGTGGGGGAGGGAGGGAGCAGGGGGAGTGGGGGAGTGGGGGAGCAGGGGAGTGGGGAAGTAGGGAGGGGGAGGGGGAGAGCGGGGGGAGCGGGAGGAGCGGAGGGAGCCGAGGGGGAGGGGGTGGGGGGAGGGGGGAGTGAGAGGGAGCGAGGGGGAGTGGGGGGAGCGGGGAGGAGCGGGGGGAATGGGAGGAGCGGGGGGAATGGGAGGAGCGGGGGGAGTGGGAGGGAGTGAGCAGGAAACACGAAGGGCCAACAACGTCTTTTCTCTCAAAACCACAGAGTCTCCCTCACTCATTTTCCTGAAGTTTCATTTGTTTGTAATTCCGGATGCTGGCAAATGCCAGTTCACAGCTCCCTGACTACTTCCAGCGGGGAGGTCGGTGCGCTGTGACCCCTGCGACCCCTCCCGAGCTCTTGGCGTGTCACAGGTCAGGTGTGGAACTACCGCCAAGGGGCGCCTGAAATCGGGGGGAGCAGGGCTAATCTCCGGTCCGCGTTGTGTTCGGTGTTCACGCTTAGCGCTGGAGAGGAACACCACCAGAGAGTCTGATTAATAATCCCAAAATTCCCTAATATCACGCTAGAGTGGTTTCCAATTAAAGGCTGTGTGTCCGCATGTGGCGCTGAGCACGGGAAAGACTTTCAAGAATTAACTGTCCAGTAATGACTGAGAGCTGTTTGCTTTGCCAGACGTTGATTAACAGGTCGTATTACAATGATCTGTTGCTCTTGGGCTGGTTTGAAAAGACGTATTCTAAATTCTATGAATACATAGCAGAAGAAAGTACAACAGCAAACCCATTTGTTGGGCTGACTGGGCAGCAGAACTTCGGGGCTTGAGTCCAGCAAACAGATGCTCTCGCGGGACCCAGTCGTTCAGATGTCTCCAACGCCGTCAGGCTGTGCCAGGGCCCCAGGGACAGACGCACATGGGAATGGACGCTGCTGCCCACGGTGTGACGCGCAGACCCTCCCAGGATCTCCAGGGGGACCCCACGGGCACGGCCTCCCCCGGGCGCCTGCCCAGCGCAGCCCTGCACACACCTGACCGGCAGCCCGCCTCGTGGTTGGCTCCCACTCACCAGCCACTGGAGGGGCCCCGGGTTAGTTGGAGTGTCCAGTGTCCAGTGTCCTGCCTGGATGCCATCCTGCCTCCAGCAGGTCCCCACTGTCCCAAAGGGAAACCCGAGTCCATACCAGGTGATCCCCTTCCATTTTATTAGACTCCACGAGACTCCGATCAGCAATGCCACAGACATGCGGTCAGACACTTGGTGACATGAGGGGGAGTGTTTTATACTTTGAGTCTTCACACTATTTAATCCATTTGGAATGCATGTGGCAGGTCTTAAATCATTTTTCCCAAATAACTAACAGATTGCGTCAATGCCATCTACTTCCACACAGCCTTGCGCTCAGTGCGGGATTCTGTCTAGACAGCCCACCCGGCATCGATCCATAGTGTCCGGCTCGTGCCCGCGGTGCCCACGAGGCGCGGATGCTCGCTCGGGCGGGTCAGCGGCTTCCACACTTTTAGTGCCTCCTTCATTCTCACCTGCTCACCTTGCAGCTAAACATCAGGACTCATTTGTTTTATTTAAAAATACTCTTGGCATTTTGATTGGTGTTGTGCTAAAACTATAAATTCATTTGCAGAGAAAATACATATTTAATCTCCCATATCACATCCTGGTGTAACCTTATTCAGTCAAGTCACTTATTTATTTAATAAAGAATCTTTCAGGTTTCTTCACATTAGTCCTCACTTTCCTTGGGATTTTCCAAATAGATGCTCTCTTCTACTTTACTTTCTAAATCAATCAGGGAACACGAGGAGATGTGGCCTGGCCCACGCACGCCCACGCCCTCACTTCTCTGATGAGGGCAGCCGCCAAGGCAGAGACCACGCAGAGGCCTCTACGAAACAGGTTTGGGGAGTATGACATGTTCACTGCTTTTCCCACATCTCCAGCCATTCTAGAAAGTTCCCAGCCTAGACTTTCCAGTGTGTTTTCTGCCCTGTGGTCACAGGCAAGAAGCTATGGAGCCGGCGGCAGTCATCCAGGCACACGGGGATGTGGGCAGTGACTGGCTCTCCTGGGAAACTGCTACAGGCTGAACCCACTTGTCTGACAACATGATCTGCCTAAAGCTGACGCAACACCCCAGGGTGGCTGTCCTGGCAGAGGAGACGTCACTGGGGTCAAGGCCGGCCAGCCTGTCCTTTCAGACGAACCCTCTGTCCAAGGGGGCCAGGAGTGCAGAGAATTGGGGCGACCCAGTGCGGGAACGCTCAGATTTATGCTGCCAGCACGCAACACGGCAATCTACCACCAACCTGATGCATAAGGTTATATCTCTGTATTTTATTTTATTATTTTATTTTATTTTATTTTATTTTATTTTATCTTATTTTATTTTATTTTATTTTATTTTTATATTATTTATTTCTAGGAGAGAGAGAGACAGTGTGAGCAGGGGAGGGTCAGAGAGAGAGGGAGTCACAGACTGAAACAGGCTCCAGGCTCTGAGCTGTCAGCACAGAGCCCGATGCGGGGCTCGAACCCACAAATCGCGAGATCATGACCTAAGCGAAAGTCGGACGCTTAACTGACTGAGTCACCCAGGCGCACCATGTCCCCGTATTTTAATAAGATGCTGCATTTGACA
Organism: Proteles cristata cristata; assembly: GCA_017311185.1. Classification (NCBI taxonomy): domain Eukaryota; kingdom Metazoa; phylum Chordata; class Mammalia; order Carnivora; family Hyaenidae; genus Proteles; species Proteles cristata. The sequence continues at coordinate 1,679 of JAESUZ010004093.1, read as the reverse complement.
CAAAGATTAAAGCCCTTTTATTTCTGTCATCCCAAACAAAAAGACTCCACACCGTCTATTTGCACATTCTGAGCACAGAGAATTGCTTTAAAAACAGTTTCCCACCACCCAGACTCAAATGCAGTGAGTCTGAGCAATTCGCCCCGATTTTATGGACACTAAGCCCCACTGCAGCGAAGGAGGAAAACACCCAGGAGCTGATCCATCCACTCCCCCCAGGGAGGAGGGTAACCAGCCGGCCAGGCGGAGGCTGTAACCCACTCCCCTCCAGTCCCACCAGGACAAATCATGTGGGTCCAGCTCAATCCCAGCCGCCTTGACACAAAAACTCCTTGAGCCGTTACTGAGAGCAGCTTCCAGGTAAAGTCAAAAAGGATTCCTTTCAACCCCTAACTGGGGGATCCAGAGTCCTCTTCGGGGCCTCCCAGGTGCTGGTGAGCTTGAACCTGCCAGTGATCCGTCTGTGGCCCCACGCGCTCCCGGACCACCGGCTGCGTCCCCCGTCCCGACCTGGTCCTCCTGTCTCTTCTCTTCCCGAAGTGAATCTTAACCCCTCATGTCCCTTCCCTCAAGGTCCACAGCTGTACCCCTGTTGTGAAGACGGCACTCTCACCTCTACCCCACAGACCCAGCCAGCCGAAGAGGTCCTCCCAGGCGGGGGGCGCCAGGCCAGCGGGAAAGGTCTCTTCTCTTTCTTGGACGGTGGCGCGCACAAGTCTTACATGCTCCTCGCACGTTGGGAATATGGCCCATCACACACGCACGTGTTTACAAATACGCCTGAGTGTGTCCCGTGCACAGGACATGAGGGCTTCCTCCATCGAGGACAGCGAAGCTCTCCCTGCAGGGCCCACGGGCTGCGGGCACTTGCCCTTCTGCCCTGCGCGTACCCAGCAGCCTCGTGAGACCCTCAGGGCTGGAAGACCGAGCCGCCATGATTAAATCAGACCATCGTACAGGTGAGTCCCTCGTCCCTGACTGAGGCCTGGGGACGTGGGTATTTCCTGAGCCACCAGGTGCCTGGGGCTCACCGAACCCCAGAACCACTGCTGCAAAAACACCACCAACCACCAATTGCTCCGGCTCCACAGTGCATCACTGACAGCCCCACGGGACTGGCTTGCTGAAAAACCAGAACTGAGAAAGAAAATCCAATGTGTGCTCCCTACTTTAAGTAAAGCAATAACATTTCCCGAATTAAAGTCATTATAATTCCTGACTTGAAGAGCAGATAATGTAAGCTAACACAGCATCATGAAAAACAGCCTTCTTTCCTTTGAAGAAAATGTTATATTAAGAGCCTTTTCCATATTTAGAAGCAAGCACTTGAGAGTGAATTTCTATACAGTTTTTTAAACATCTTTGGGTAAATTTATATGAAATAGTTCAGCTAATCTTCAAGCCTACGCTCATCATACCTCTGTTGGCACTGAATTTGAGAACCGTAGGTCATTTTCTTCCTTAATAACTCTCAATCAAGTTTTCAAACAGTTCAGGATGCCCACTGTGGTGTCAGTCACGAGTATGTCATCTGTTCATTTACTTTTCAAAATAAAATCTAACACCCAGTGTATTCAATACAACACTTAGCCTTGGCCTTTTCCTTCATATAATATCATGTTGCTTTCTAAAGAATGATTCGAGTATTAAGTGCAAATGTAGCATCCATGCCAAAATTA
>JAESUZ010004092.1:0-75360 GCA_017311185.1 Proteles cristata cristata | reverse complement strand
AAGAGGCTTCAGTCCTCAATAACCCTTTTCTTTCTCTTGCCTTTGTGCATTTGGGCAAATTATCTCATTTGCTGCAAATGTTTTTTTCTGAACTCATTCATCCTTAAGCCCTAGTGAAATTACTAATCTCCTTTAAAACATTCCATACTTATTAAGAAGATGTAAGTCCTCACTATTACCCATTCCGAAGCCACACTGAAGGTATGTGTGTGTATATGTACATACACAATACATATATGGGCAGTTATTACATTATGCTTTAATTGAGTATGACATTTATCAACTGTAGACAGTAAGCTTGTAGAGAGACTGTTTTATTCATCTTCATAAAGCAGTAATCTTGCAGGTACACAGTAGGTACTCAAGAACAATGACAAAAGCCCATACATGTAATTGCAGTGAACTAATTTTCACCAGGCCAAAGAAGCGTGTAACTAGACTCTGTGGTAAGACAGAGACTGGGATCGGTGGTTTTAATAGGGTAGAGACAACTTCTAGGTCTACAATACAATTCAGGAAGCACAGGTTCTGCGTGGCAGTAAAGACTCATATTCTTAAAGCAAACCCAAGGAACACTTTGGGAGGTGGCAGAAGGGTAGTGGCTGAGGTCCCACAGACAATCATAGCCTTAGCAGCAGCAGGTGGCCTAAAAAGGCTGGGGTTGATGTTGCTGCTCTCGAGGGTCTTTAGCAATGTGAACTGGATGTGAGAGAGAAAAGAGGTTATCCTCATATAAGGATAGTACAGATGCTTGGCCTTGACCCCTTGGATCCCTCTGTCCATTTTTATGCCTTCCTCTTCAGTGTATTTTCACTTGCACCAGAGTCCCACCATGAGATGGGACTGAAGGAGCTCTCTGTACCATGTCATCTATGACTGTACCCATGGGCAGCTTCCTTCTACTGCCTGTCCTGCTTGCCCTTCTAACTTGTCTTTTTCTCCTGGGGACTGGTGCTTATTACTTGAAAAAAAAATCTTTATCTCAAGGTCTTAAACAAGACCTTACAACAAGGTCTGTTTTTGAGTTAACCCACCCTAAGACACCTGCCCAGAAAAAATTAAGGCCACTGGGGTAGCTAGAGAGGGTAGTTAGGGAAAAGAGACAACCAACAACAACTCAAATTTGGACATAAATGGACATCAGATGTGGAGAAACGGGCACCCTCCTACACTGTTGGTGGGAATGTAAACTGGTATAGCCCCTCTGGAAAACAGTGTGGAGGTTCCTAAGGAAACTAACAATAGAACTCCCCTATGACCCAGCAATAGCACTGCTAGGAATTTACCCAAGGGATACAGAAATGTTGATGCATAGGAGCACATGTACCCCAATGTTCATAGCAGCACTCTCTACAATAGCTAAAACATGGAAAGAGCCTAAGTGTCCATCAACAGAAGAATGGATCAAGAAGATGTGGTTTATCTATACCATGGAATACTACATGGCAATGAGAAACAATGAAATCTGGCCATGTGTAGCAACATGGATGGACCTTGAGGGTGTTATGCTGAGCGAAATAAGTCAGGCAGAGAAAGACAAATATCATATGTGTGCATGTATAGGAGGATTAAGAGGAGCTTAACAGAGGACCAAGGGGGAGAAGAAGGGCAGAAATGGTGGGGGAAAGGGAGAGAGGCAAACCATGAGAGACTCTTGAATGCTGACAAAAACTGAGGACTGGTGGATGTGGGGGGGAGGAGGGGTGGGCATTGAGGAGTGCACTTGTGGGGATGAGCACTGGGTGTTATGTGGAAACTAATTTGACAATAAACTATTTGTAAAAAAAAAAATGGACATCAGAGATTATACAGCATTTATAACTAAAGAAATATCCCAGCTGTTTAGGAGTCACATGAATAAAATAGTTGTCTTTTTTTCCATGCTGTGCCCTCAAATCAAGTAATTAAACTAGAATTTTTATCAGAAGCTGTTTTCAAATTCTAGCCACAATTATAGCAATTGAGAGGAAAACAAACTGACCAAAGTAAGCAAGAAGGTTGAAGCTATTACTAATGCTGAATTAACAGAACACTTTGAATACTAACATTAATGCTCAGAATCAGAATAAGGTTAACACTGAGGCGCTTACTTTCAAATCCAAAGACTGTGTCTTACTTTTTTACAAGACTTCCATTTTTACTATAAAGCAATGCTTAGTTTCTCATATTCTTGATTTGCTCTCCCACAGATATCATCAGCAGGTTTTTGAACCCCTTTGCATCTTTTGGAGTTATCTTTTTAGTGGGTTCCTCTACTTCCTCTTCTATTTACATATCACCCTTCTTTTCTGAGGCAGTATCATTGGTGATTATGATTTCCCTTCTCTTTCATAGGCTAATAGCCCCTAAGTCTTTTTTCTTCTAGACACAATCTTTCTTCTAAATGCCAGAAATGTATAGCTTGTTTTTTATTTCTCACCTCCACCAGTTACAAACCAGAACTCTCCTTCCAGGCCCAAGCTCCACAATACTGCTACTGGACTGACATTTTTAACATGCAAATCTGATCTTTATACCTCTGTTTTGTGTATTTATTCATGACTTACAGGATTAAATCAAATCTCCTTTTCCTTTATGATCCCTAACTTCCTACTCTTTCCTGCTCATCATTTGTTAAGCCCTGACTCATGTTGTCATTGAACTTACTGGTCTTCTAATCAGTGACATCATCTCTCAGTGCAGTATTACAAATACTCTTCCTGCTCCTTTTTCTTCTACGAAGTTTTATCTCTTTCCTTTTGTCTTCCCAAAGAACTTGTACTTAACCTATTCATTTTTAAAATTTATATTCTGTGAAGCCTTCCATGAACTCTACCTGTACTCCTATGCCAAAGAGAATTATTGTTTTCTATTTCTTCATGGGACCTTGGTCATTGCTGAAAAAGACCACTAACACTACCTAAAACTATTTTATTTTGTATTTGTCTCATGATTGGGCTTTGAAACTTTTTACCTTTATACAGCCAGGGTGCACAATAAATGATCAATAAATCTGTGCAGAATAAAGAAAAGCTCAGCACCTTCCACTGAGAAATACCTCACTAATTAAGCAATCATAACATTTAAAAGTAGCCTGCTGTATATACTAGTATTTCAATTGGTATATTACATAGGGCCTCCATATTTACAGGGCACAATTCATATCATAGATTTATCTTGAATTAACACAGAATAAAGACATGAAGATTCCAACAGAATTCTAGAGCAGAGGATAGCGAGCCTCCTCCTGCATCAATTCCCATGGGCACAGGGTACTACACACACTCCAGAAAACACACACTTTTCATGACTAACATATACACATGTACACACAGGAACATTTTATCCAGACTCTGCTCTGGACATTCCTGGATGTACCTTCTCTTGTCTGCCAGCAGCTGTTCAAGATCTAAGCCTACCACCACCCATCTCAAAACTGACATAGTCATGTGAAGGCAGGTTAGAGAAAGTAGATGGTTGAGTGTAGAGCATGAATGTCACTTGTGGTATAAGCAGCTTGTCTTTCCCGGGATGTGTGAGTGGGCAGGACTAAAAGCTGCAGTGGGATATTAATCCAGCAATGTCTACATGTTTTTAAAATTCATATACAATTCCTACAAAGACTAGTTGACTTGATTACAGGTGGAGACTTCCATTTGCAGGTAGACTTCTGGGCATGATTCATAGTGTCTTCATGGAAAGTGTACTCACTGCTACAATAACATTGTGTAACAATCAGCTATAAAACTTCCATGTCAAATGAAAAATGAGTTTAGTTTGTGAGTTTGCAGGAATAAGATGATCTAGACTAGACTCCTATCTTGACTGCCAGTCTATCTATCCATGGTCATCTGTAATTTGGCTAGGTAGCTCTGCTGATCCTTGCTGGGATTATCTGTATTTCTGGAGGTTAGCTAGGTCTCATCCTGCAGCAAGGTAGTCCTGGCAAAACTTTCTCCTGGGGTGAAGGGGGACAAAAACAGCAATCAGAAAAACAGAAATGTCTTTCAAAAGTCTTCTTGCATCATTTTTGCAAACATGCTTTTTATCAAAGCAAAGCATGTAATCAAGTCCACTACCCGTTTTGGAGATCACTACTGAGCATGGATGGGAGAAGGAGAGGATGAATCTAACTTTGAATGCACTGATGCCAACATATAGGGGAATACACAGAGGCAAGTCCACTTGGTTATTAGAAGGCAGTTTACCAAAAGAGTACCTCATGGTTCAATTATCTGGTGTGAAATATATAATTTTGAATATTTAACCCCCCCTCTCAAAAGTATTGCTCTTTCCAGAGGGAATAGAGTTCTGTTTTGAGTTATGTCAGTAATGCCCAGCCAGGGTGCATGGTCTTGTAAACCTTGTAACAGACAGGAAGTGTAGGCCCTATATCTCTCACTTCTACTTTAAGTTCTGTGATCAACCTACCTCCCTGCCTCTCTACCTCCCTTCCTTCTTTCCTTTCTTCCCTCCCTGAAAAATTCTAGCTGTTTTTTGAGACAAAGAAACATTCTTACTTACTGGATTTTGATTCGTCAATGGAATATGCATCTGCTCAACCAAAACACAATCCAAATATGTTTCTGTAATTTTCAGATTACTCTATCAGGAGAAAACACACCCAGACTCTATAGGAATTCATCCTGAACTTGAATCTGCGTGTTTTGCTTTGAAACAATGTATATTCTCTAACTGAACACTGAGCTAAGTTTCACTGATAGGATTCTAGCTGGAAAGGGGGAAACAAATGACTTCATGGTTTTTTCTTTCCTTGTACTTATCAGTAGGCAAACACTCTTGTCTCATTGACTGCTATATTGCTGAAGATGCTAACGATCTAAATACAATAGATGCTTGGAAGTATACCACAAGTTAAAACATGCGTCCAACATAAATTAAACAAACAAAAATGTAGGCTGTTTGACGCACACACAGAGAACTCTTTCTACAATTAGAGATAATTACTAATGTTAGGAGACCAAAAGCATTTTTTTAGGTCCTTGAAAAGCTAAATATAAACTGCAGACACCAGCAGGTACAGTGAATTTACAAGATGCATAATTTCTTAGGAGAAGGGGTCAACCCATTTTGTATCTGTTCATCTTCTTAGCATGTTAAGTACACTTTTCAAGGTATACTTTAAATTAATGATTTGCTGCATATAGTTTCTAGCAGCATAAATTATTTTTCTTGGGCAAACACTCACTCCCTGTAGTTGAAAAAAAGAACCATGGTGAACTTCTCCAAAATGAAAACAAGTTTTCTCTGTAAATGTGTTCCCACTGGAATGCTCTACCTGAGATACTAAGTTTTTAAACTAAATTTGCATTTCAGGATTATAGTAAAACATTAAAATGCTGAATAGGGGTACAGCATAACATCTCTTTATTATTCATGTTGAAGCCCTGTGTTAGTTTAACTATGCTATTTGATTTCCAAGATGTTCTAATTGATTTAACTCCCTTCCTTATTTATATGAAGTACAGAGAATTCATACAGTCCTACTGACATGAAATTTATGTCAAACATACCTCAATTAAAAAAATTAATACCTGGCTTTAGGTGTCCTACAAACTATAGCAAATGGAAATCTTTGCCTACCAAATATGTATCTTTATTTTCCTTACTCACAGAATAAAGTATCTTTTCTATTTTTTTCCGCAAGGAAAGGCAGATGTGATTATTCATCTAACACTCAGGATTACATCTGGAACTTTTCCTAGAATCAGAGGGCTCAGTGAATGGGAAAATGTGTACTCTGCAGGTAATTAACAATACCTTGTATATAATTTGTGTCTTTTTAAATAATGAGACTGTGGAGCTTTGAAGAATAGACACATATATATATTCTTTTCAAATATAATTAATGATGTCTCCATTTCTTACAGGATATGTACTAAATTTCCTAGTATAATATTCAAGATCCATTTACAATATGGATCTTAGAAGATGACCTATAGATACAACTAGGTAACACCTACATCAGTGTCAATATACCAGAAACAACCCAAAGACAAGCAGAACATATTATCCACAGCTAGATGTACAGAAGAGGTCACAACCAAGGGGGTAGGAAGGGTGGAGACTCAGGAGCTAAGCAGACCCACAGGACAGTCTGGAAGAGAGTTACTGTGGACACGGAGAGGGGGGAAAAAAGACCCTCACACTAGGCACCCCAGGCCCATGGAACACTAATCTCTGTAACATCTGGCTCTGAAAACCAGAGGGTCTTAATTTCCAGAGTTCTTTTTTTTTTTTAATTTTTAAAATGTTTTTTATTTATTTCTGAGAGAGAGAGACAGCATCAACAGGGGAGGGTCAGAGAGAGAGAGAGACATAGAATTTGAAACAGGCTCCGAGCTAGCTGTCAGCACAGAACCCGACATGGGGCTCAAACCCAGAACTGTGAGATCATGACCTGAGCCGAAGTCGGATGCTCAACCAACTGAGCCACCCAGGTGCCCCGAGAATGATCATTTTTTATTTCTCTCCACTGGGTTATTTTCAGAATCAAAAGAAATAATCAGAGTAAAGTTGCTAGGACAACTCTAATGCAAGGGTGATATTACTTTGAGGGGCGGTGTGATAAAAAACTTTCAACAACATGATGAAACTACAGGTACTTACCTTAGAAAAAGGCACGTATTGCCACACACTGAAAATTGTGCTCATGAGTACACCAGGTTCACAGACCACTGCAAACCCACCTGTGAGCCAGTCCACGCAACTTTAGTTAGATCCTCTCTTTTAAAGTGCTACATTGATTTAAAATATTATTTTATACATATGTACATGATATGCAATCTAAAGGAAATGAAAAAAATGCTGCATATTTAAGCTTTTCCCATTTTTAAAAATTCTTTTGATAGATTGTATACCATGTTATTCTACTGCTAATCATCAATTTCTCTTCTACCACTTAGCCTTTGGGTGGGTCCTAAGTATTAGGCCCTCTACAGGGTTATAAACAACTAGAGAGTAAAAGACTATTCTAAGACAAAGGTGTCATGTGAAACCTGTCTTTTAAGCATTAGAATCAAGAGAGCAGACATATGTCACACAGTACATAGATGTGCAGTAGTTTTTTGCTTTGGGGTTGCAGTGATTCTTATTTGGAAGTAGCCAAATTAGCTTTGATTATTTCGAGTTCAAGGTGTTCTTTTGGTCTGGATGCCTACCACTAAGCCTAGAATACATTGGAAGTAAAGCGCCTTGGTTTATTTGCATTTCTTTTTTCTTTTAATTTTTTTAATGTTTTATTTATTTCTAGGATAGAGAGAGAGAGAGAGAGACAGCGTGAGCAGGGGAGGGTCAGAGAGAGAGAGAGCGAGTCACAGACTGAAACAGGCTCCAGGCTCTAAGCTGGCAGTCAGCACAGAGCCCGACGCGGGGCTCGAACCCACGAACCGCGAGATCATGACCTAAGCGAAAGTCGGACGCTTAACCGACTAAGCCACCCAGGTGCCCCGGTTTATTTGAATTTCTAATGAGAGGCAGTTGGGAAACCTTTCAAAATACAGGCTAGATTAACTCAGGTAACAAAGAACAATAATGAAAAACACCATTTCCTATTTTAGCCACATTTTCTGCAGTTACATTTATTTTTTTTTTAAGAATCTCTCCAATTATTAATATCACTAAAATAACTTTGGTGATCCTCCGTTCATCTATATTTTACATCAGTGAAACTAAGAGGATTCCCATTCATATAGCCCTCCAATCAATACAGACACACATACCACCTTAAATATTTGATGCAAAAAATTCAGAAGGAGAACAATGTGATCAAAGATATCCAATTTATTTTAGGTCTTTGCTATGATTAATATTCATTGGTCAAGTTTTATGTTTCTAATAATAATGATGATCTTTTCAAGATTACTTAGTCTTCTGATCAGGAGTATCAAACTGCTCCTATCATGCAAGAGAAATACATAAAGCTTTCAATTCTCTAAAACTTCAGGATATTGACCATAGTTCATTTTACTTTCCCTTACTTGTGTTCCCCTTTTTAATAAACAAAAAACAAAGTAGTAAGAAGAGCATACTAAAAAAAGTGGTTTTTGGGGCAGTTGGGTGGCTCAGTCAATTAAGCGTCTGACTTCAGCTCAGGTCATGATCTCACAGTTCATGAGTTCCAGCCCCACATTGGGCTGTCTGCTGTTAGCCCAAAGCCCACTTTGGATCCTTTGTTCCTCTCTCTGTCCCTCTCCCTAAAAAAAAAAATAAACACTAGAAAAAGGATATTTGAAATCACAAATCATGGTTTAGAAAAAAAGTCATGTTTAGTTTTATTATTTTCTTACAACTCAACTGAAGTGACCTACATTCTACCATTGAGTAGTATAGTCTGTTTTGACATGGTGACAGATTTATGCTATCAAATAAATCTGGTTCTTTAAGAGATGTTACTAAGGCTCAGGGAAGTATAATTTACATTTTGGTGAACTATTATACATGAATACTTCTGCACAGTCTTACACCTTATTTCTAACTGAAACCACTCGTTTCCCTTTCTGACCCCATTTGGATACTTTGGAGCAAAGTACCAACAGTCTTCCAAGCAAAGCACTTTGGAAGTATTTATACAGTCTCATGCATGGAGACCTAATGTCTGCTTCCTCCCTTCTAGGCCTTTAGAAAGCAAAAATGAAAGATGTACTATTGAGAAACGAAATTTGGTTTTGTCTCATTACCAAGCCTTGTTCTTACACTCCTCTGTTTTTAGTGACTGCCAATCACTTCTGAAGGTGCTTGGAACTCTTTCAGAGTAGGTAGCATAGGATCAGCAGGCATGGTTCACACTTCCAACAGGGCTAGTTGCATCCCATGCCAAATGCATGAAGCTCATGTACAGGTGAGACATTGACTGGCAAGGATGGAAAAGGTGTTTCTGTGTTCAGACATGAAGGAGACATTAAAGAATTTTAGTGAGTACTAAGCAGACTTAGAGGAGAATGCATTTCGTGCAACATCAATGAAGTCATTTTAAAATTCTTTTAAGAATATGAGTTGAATATGAAGAGTATTAATAAAGGAAAACTTTCCCAGAGTTCAGTGTATAAAAGCCTTATTATGATGTAAATTACCCTAATTTTGTTTCTTAAAATAAACATATTTAATTATCATTTACCCACATCTTCCTCAAATCATAGTTAAATTTTTCGTATCTTTTCTCTGTAGATATCTTCCTTTTTTTTTTTTTTTTAATATTTTTATTTATTTCTAGGAGAGAGAGAGACAGCGTGAGCAGGGGAGGGTCAGAGAGAGAAGGAGTCACAGACTGAAACAGGCTCCAGGCTCTGAGCTGGCAGTCAGCACAGAGCCCGACGCGGGGCTCGAACCCACAAACCGCGAGATCATGACCTAAGCGAAAGTCGGACGCTTAACCAACTAAGCCACCCAGGCGCCCCTGTAGATATCTTCCTTAATTGATTCCACTTTTCTGTATCCTTCACTTAAAAACGGGTAACTTTTTCTTAGCTTCCAGGCTTCTTAAGCAATTTAATAGTAGCACAATTATTACTGCATTCTATAAATATAAAGGGCAAATGTAATAAAGAGTTGATTGATCCAATTTCATGCAATCTGAGCAAAATGCCTAAAATTTTTGACTTGACTGCAGTCTAATTTAAGTAATTCTCCTTTATGGTGGCTCTACACAAGTTGGCTTTATAGAGGAGATAAAAATTCTTAAAATAGTTGACAAACAATGCCAAGATATAAACATGACAACTTCATAACTATGGTATTTTTCCCCATTTAAAACATACCTTACACAGTAAAGATAAGGAACCACACTTATGATAAGCTTTGAGTAGCTTTTTACTTTTTACTGGTAAAAGATCTGTTACCAGCCTCCCAATCCTGAAATTTCCTTATTAGACATGTGCCACTGATTTCTCTTCTTGTTTAAAGTACAGTTAATTCACAAATATTATGACCTTGTGTATAGATGCATTTGGTATACAGGTCTTTTGTTATCTGTTATAATAGATTTTGTTACAAGTAAAATAGAAGGCTGTGGCTGCAAAAGATTAGAAAAATCAGGAAAAAATATCAAAGGGAAAAATAAGTCACTGAAAGACAGACTTCCAGGTTTACAAACTTGTGAGCAACTAGTCTTCCTACTTAAACAATATATATTTATTGACTGTGAGTGGTCTAGGTTAAAGAAACTAAGAAGCTGAAGACTGTCAAACAACAACAAAAATAAAGGTTGGTCAGATATTTTTGAGCTACTACAGAAAAGATACTTTCCATTAAAGAGGAATGATAAAGAGAAAAATTTAAGGGCATCCATAGAGAAACAGGATTTTTGATGGCCCATATGTGACCACACTGGAACTTTTTGTAGGAATTAGTGCAGTAGCCAAGGATTTGCATATATTCAACTGTGATAACATGTAGTTAATTTACTAATTCAACTGGATGTACAGGTCTTAAAAATGAAAGTTACCCTCAGCTTAGCCACTTGTCAGCACTAACCATGAATAGACTGTGATTTCCCAGAACCACAATTGAATTAGGAGGAATAAATGCTAAAATGACTTTAAAGCAGAAATACTGACCTTGACTATTATTTTCCTTTAAAATGTTATTTATATAGTTAAAAAATAGATGCAATATAAAGTGTATCGATTATATGTTGGATAATTTCTTCTAGTTTTGTCTTGTCTCTTTAATTTACAAAATGCTTCTCATTAAATATATTTTCTTGAATGGAGTCAAGAATTTTAATAAAGACATCATTACCTCTGCATATACACTCCAACTCCCACAGAGACAGAAAATGTCAAATGTAAAATAAATTCTGTGGCTATAAAACAAGTAGCTTAATTGAAGTACATTTATTTTGGTCTGCTTTCCACAAGTAAAAGTTATTTCAGTTAACAGATGGGGGAAAGTCTGCAGGTCTTAAACCTAATACTACTCTAATAAACTCAACATAAGGTTATTTCTCTAACATAAAGCAACTTAATGTAAATGAGGATACAAGGTAAATATTACTTAGTGCTCATTATGAAGTGTTAAATCCATCATCACAGCGTGTGGTTCAGGACCTACCAGTTTAATCTACCAAGTCACATAACATGGGTGTATAAATACGTGTTCTCTCAGAATCTCAAGTCTATTTCATTTGTTAAAACATGTAATTTTTAAGTACTTTCTAAGTGGCATCTTGTAAACAGAATGATTGCAGTTAATTGCAATGATCTGTCTTTTAAATAAAGATACCACGTGTCTTGGTACCATGACAGAAAGGCCAGATGAAATTAATGTCCATCATTAGCAGGCCAGTAAGAAATTTATGAGATGTTTGTCATTTATCTTAAATCTTTTTAACTATCAACCTTTGAAACTCTTGCGGGTTTTTGTTCCAATTGTGAAAACGTAAATTTATTAATTCCAGATTGATTAATCAAGTATGAAACCAATAAATAGGATATAAAAAGATGTGGAGAAACTTCCACATTATAAAATGTCAAATAAAAGCATTTAAATGTCTTTAAATAACTGATGTTTACATGTCTACTATATGTGTATGTATATGCGTATGTTTACACACACATGCACAGACATATTTAATTAGAACATGTTTTAGATATCCGAATGACTGCAAAATAAGAGGACCAGACATATAGTAAAGCTTTCTTCCTCCCACTAACTGTCCACTGAAATGGAAAATATTCCAAATGTATTTTTATGTATCAGTTTCAGAATGACTTCTATTTTGAACTAATAGCACAGAGTGTGTTTCCTTCGCTTGTATCATTGCAATTAGCCATGTTTTAATGAAAGGTCTGAGAAGAAAAATAAGTATTTTGTAGCTATAGGCATAAAAGAAAAGAAACATGTAGTAGAAGACTGATACCACATTTCTGTTATCCCTGAACTAAACTTAGAAAATATTTATGATCTAGATATTACTTGAGGTTGATAGCCTTTATGTCATCCTGACCACTTGGTTGAAGAACTTGGTCACTGCCCCATTATTGATCGAGGACTGCCCCATTATTGATTGAGGACGGCCCCATTCACGGCCCCATTTTTGATCAATGATCCTATTCTTATGAGGAGTGGCATCAGGAGTTGATGAATAGCATAATTCCTATCAAAAAGAAGGATGTATTGGGGCAGAATTCTCAAAATCTGTGAGGGGAAATCAACCTTCTCATACTTCTCCTTACCGTCAGTCACTATGGCCTGGTGAATTAAATTGTTCTTTCTCACCAAATGTTACATCAGAAGTGGTGGCTCATCTCTCATTAGTTAATTCCCCACTCATCTCACATAAATCATAACCACATTCTGAAGGTCAGTTTCAAAATAAAGCTTGCCTCCTGCGTTGCCGGAATTCCCCTTAATTAAGGTTAGAAAATCAGAACCACCACCTTAAAACATTCCTACAAACGGCTGCCATAGAATGCAAATGGAATTAGAGAACTTTAAAGGATATTTGAAGCCAAGAGTTTGTATCCTCTAACATCACTATTTTCCACATAAACAGAATGAAGCTCTGAGAACTGAAGTGACTGGCCAGACTGGTACTCATTCCACACATGCACATACCTCTCACCAACCTGCACCACATTAATAATTACTTTAGTCACTATTAGTTGCGTGTTCTGTTACACATGTCCAAAAGCATGCTGATAATACCACTACTTTGGTATGCATATACAAGTTTAGAAGGGTTGCCACAGCTACACTGAATACAGAGTCCAGTATCCTATCAAGACTCAACCAAAGTATGTAAATATTGAAGAGTATTTTAATTTTTGTTTCTATTGTCATCTTATGTATTAGTGGATCTTATGTATTAGTGGAAAAACTTCCCTATCAAAATTAAATTACTAATTTTCTATTTACCTAATAATAGTATACAATGCCTAAGTCCCTAAAAACTGGTACACTTTCCAATATAAAGCTTCTAAACCAGCAGTGTTACTTTCATTTGCATGAATATTCTTACGTTCTAAGAGAGAACAAAGCTTGACAGAATGGAAATATATTTAATGATCTCTATTTTTACTTATTGGCACTATACAAGAGGTTAGGGTGGAAAGTAAACTTAATACTTTTGTGATGTAATTAATCATGTGATTAATCACACCATAACAACACTGAAAATAAAACTTTGGAATAGAACCACGTATTATCACTCAAGAAGATCTAGCAACTATTCTAAACTTTTAGAAGTTAAATTATCTGGGTCCTACAAATTTTCTTAGAAAACTTTTGTGGCTTAATATTGGTCAAAGGGTACAAGCTTTCAGTTATAAGATGAATAAATTCCAGGGATCTAATGTAGAGTGTGGTGACTACAATTAGCAATATTGTACTGCATACCTGAAAGCTGCATTACTATCTTAAATGTCCTCACCATAACAACAACGAAGTGTTAAGTATATGAGGTAAAGGATGTGTTACCTTACTGTGGTAAACATTTCTCAACAAATACGTGTATCAAATAATCACACTGTGCACTCTCAACTTAGACAAAGTTATATGCCAATGAGATCTCAGTGAAACTGGAAAATGTGTTTTATAAAACCATTCTTTGAAATGTAGCAGTATTCTAATGGTTAGTTTTTTCTATTTATAAATTGTGTAAGACTGTATTTGTCAGTCAGATTTGTAATTATCTTTTAATAACTCCTTTATATTAAAAATAAAGATTATATAGATATAATAGAAATATATTAAAGAATATGTTAAGATTTTTATGTATTTTACTTAGTTTTTAGACTTCAGGCCCAGAGAATAGTTAATCCTATTTCATCAGATTAACACGCTACAGAAGACCCCATTCTGATTTCATTTTTTAAAAATATTATTTGCTGTTTGTCCGTTAATCCTAATGTCCAGTCTCACTTCCTCCCCACCTTCCTAAACACCACGGGTACTCACTATAATAGCATTATGTCCTAACATACGCATGTAACCTTGATAATGCATTACTGTTTATGTGTTTTATCACATATGCTTCTTGTATTTCCCACATTTTTCAGTAAGCCAGATTTTATAATTTATATCTTGAGCTTTATGCATAGCTAATAGTGCTAATTCTTCCTTAATGTTAGTTTTAAAAATAGCCCCCTTTTACTCATCTTACCTTTTTTTCTATATTGCCTGTGTTCTCATTTGTCACAACATAAGTATTTTTAATAATTTTGAGCTTTCACCATTTTTATTTTATTTTATTTTTTTATTTTTTTAAAATTTTTTTAATGTTTTTTATTTATTTCTAGGGGAGAGAGAGAGAGAGAGAGAGAGAGACAGCGTGAGCAGGGGAGGGTCAGAGAGAGAGCGAGTCACAGACTGAAACAGGCTCCAGGCTCTGAGCTGGCAGTCAGCACAGAGCCCGACGCGGGGCCCGAACCCACGAACCGCGAGATCATGACCTGAGCGAAAGTCGGACGCTTAACCGACTAAGCCACCCAGGCGCCCCTAGCTTTCACCATTTTTAAAAAGACTTAAAATCATTATGAAACAAAAGCCATCAATGTACTATATTGAAAACAGAGTCTTGATGGTGATTCTTTAATGTTCCTTTTCATCCTCTGTGATCCAAATAACACAGAAGTGGGCATTACCACATGTGGATGTGATCCTGTAACTGACCTCACCTTCTCTCTGATCTTTCATCAGTCACTTAACGTGTCTTGTCTTCTTTCTTTTCACTAATAAAATCTGGAGTTTGATTATGTAATATTAAAACCTGGTAGGTTCTAAATTTATAGCTATTCTAAATTACTTAGGATACTTTAAAAACAGAAAACTTGTCTGATGGTGTTTTAAACATGATGGGCACAGGAGTTGCCTTGTGCTCCAACTGCTATTAATGGCATTCTTCAGAGAATGATGCTCAATATAACCCTCCTGAATTTCAGGGATCTCTGTCTATGCACTTCATGTTATTACCCTTGCTGGAAATGATCAATGGTAACACGTATAGAGTTAATCTTAAAATAACAACATCTACTAACAATTGATAAATGTTTAGAACAATTAGTTCTGAGAACAGTACAGATAATCTGCTGTTGCTAAACTCTTGCTTTAAAATTTAAGTCCAAACCCCAATATTGAAACTTAAAAATTATTTGACTTTTGACATATTATTAAGTCTCTGAATATTCTGTTGAATGGGAAGTGAGAATAATGGCATTGCTTTATATTAAAAGTAAAAGAGGGCACCTAGATGGCTTCATTGGTTGAGCGACTGACTCTTGATTTCGGCTCAGGTCACCATCTCATGGTACATGGGATCGAGACCCACATCAGGCTCTGCACTGAGAGCATGGAGCCTACTTGGCATTCTCTCTCTCCCCCTCTCTCTCTGGGGCTCCTCCCCAACTTGCAGACTTGTACACACACACACTCTCTTTCAAAATAAGTAAACTTAAAAAAAATAAAAGAAAATGTCATGCAGTTGTTTGTTGTTAACATACCATGAATCACTGTAAGGTGGGGACTGTCAATGAGAGTAATGTGTACTACAGTACTTATTCCATGTTCTGTGAAAAAATGAATACATTAATGAATCATATTGGATCTATTTCATGTCTTCATAACTGTGCATTTTTAAATGCAATGAACCTTACTGCACTAAGAGTGAGAACTGTTTGGTTGCTCAGCATGCAGGAAACAGGATTTCTAGCTTCTGGTAACATATAGAACTAAATTTAAGCAATGACCAAACCATCAGTATTCTTTAGCACTAACAAAGACTGTGGAAAGAGAGGGGTATTACTAGTTCATTTACTTGAATCTTTATTGTAAAAACACCTTGCATCAGATATAATGCCAGTCAGTGATCTAGTGTTTTCTTTGGACATTTAGAAATTTCTATCCATATGTCTTCATGCAGATAAAACATCTTGGTGGCTCATTATTTCCTTTAGTTGAACATTTTAAAAACCTATAGCAAAACCCTATGGTCTTGCCCATAATTAAGTAAAATACATTATAATAAATCAACTTAACCTATAAGATTAGTATTGCTAATTCTTGGCTCATTTTATCAATAACACACATAGTTTAACACCAATTAAATGTGATTGCCAAGTTTAAAATAAAAATACGACATTGTTCTACTCCCTCACCTATCTTCCAAATCGTCTGTCCTATAGGTAAATACTTTTGAATTTTTAGGCTACTTAATCTGGCATTTTTATGTTTCAACATCATGTGTGTATGTCCATTTTTATTTATCAAGATGATCAAACTTCAAGTTTTGGCAGCAACACTGTTGTCACTTAGATTTCAATTGTCCCAAAGCTCCTGGAAAACATACTGATAAATTCGGAGAAAACACATGCATGTGGGTGCACATGGACATACAACTCAGGAGGGATGCCTACACTTTTTGTTTTCCTCTTTGGGTAAATGATAGATCAGCTTTTCCATGTTACCCGTTTCCCTTCCTGCAAACAACTGTTATTGTCTCAGCACAAATGTAGTTCAATCGGGTATTTAGAGTAAATATTATCATGCTTTAATAAGGACCAGTGTTGTTTATGTGCACTGCACATATTACCCGCTAACCTCCCTTCATGGTCAACCGGGCAATTCCCTTTGAGTCCTTCCTTTATCAGGGCTCCTGTTCTCCGAATGCCATTTGATCCACTTTCCTCACTCAGCCTTGTGTAGCTGGAGGGGATTCTTTGGTAAATTATTTTTAAAAGGTACAGGACAAGTGTATTTTTGAGACATTGTCTGAAAAAAATCTTTATTTTCTTCTTGCATGCTTGATTAGTTATGGTACTTTTTAAAGTTTATTTATTTGAAAGTGAGAACACAGGCAGAGGAGGGGCAGAGAGAAATGGGGAGAGACAAAATCCCCAGCAGCCTGTTGTACTGCCAGGGCACAAAACGATGTGGGGCTCGAACTCACAAACCGTGAGATCATGACCTGAGTTGAGACCCGGAGTCATTCCCTTAATTTTCTGAGCCACTCAGGCACTGGAGTTATGTTATATTTTGATATACTCTTCTAATATCTGTTTTTCTTCTTGTGTCACTGGTGAGGTATCCAAAGCCATTCTGATGACGCGTCCTTTGGATATGACATTCTTTTCTCCTCTCAGCAATCTTATGGGATCTTCTTTTTGTGTCCAGCGTTCTGAAATGTCATTTACTGTGCCAGGCACTCAGTGGATTCTTCTAGTCTGGAAATAAATTCACTTAGGTTCTGGAAAATTTCTTGAAATCTTTGCCTATTTCCTCTCACGTATCAACTCTGTTTTGTCTAAGAAGATTCTTCTTCAGCCATCAGGCTTCCTGGCGCAACCTACCAGTTTCCTACTTTTGTTTTTTGCTTTATTTACTCTTGGGGATATGCCTCATTTTATCTTCCAACTCATCCGCTGACATTTTCATTTTTCCAGCTACAGGCAGGCAGTGTCCGGCAGAATCCTTTAAGAAGAAATTACATCCTGTTCGAAGTAGTGAGAATTTAGCAGAAAATTAGCTCTAAATGTGTTGACTAGGCAACAGAAAAAAACAGGAAAAAAACCTCAGTTTGTGAGAGCAGGAAGCAGCTCCCACTCTAGGTTTAAAAGAACAAAGGGAAGCAGTTGAAATAATGAAAGCCTAGAAACAGACCTGAGGGGTCCCGAGAGAATACCCTGATCTCAGAGAAGGGGACATTACTCAACTGGTGCAGCTGTCTCCAGAGTTCAGTGGAGGGGCTATCCCGCAACTGTGACAGGGCCCTGGGAGGGGGGCTCTAGAGGACCAGCCCAAATCTCTCTCTGATGGAGGTCGGCCTGATGAAGCTAGTTTTGCCAGTGTTGGGAAAACCGCCAATTACTTAACTGTTGCCACGAGGAGCAAGCCATGCTGGGGGGAGGCAGCACTGCAGGGAAGCAAGCAGACAGAAGTCCTTTGTCTTTGCTCCAGCGTCACGGGTCCCTTTCCTAGCCCCTGGTGACCAGCCTGATAGGGAGCAGCTGGCCAAGTAGAAACAGGTTTTCCACGGTCTCCCTTGGCCAGCATTACAACACAACATGGAGAGGCATGGGTTTGGAGCTGAGGAACAGTGTCTTCACAACTCTAATTTTATTTTTTCCTCAAGAATTCTTCTTTTAGAACATTCTGATCTAACGACATGGATGTATTTTCTCTTGTTCCTCTGTACATACTGAGATATTATTCCTTGTGTAGCATCTATTTAAGCTAGATTTCTTCTGTTTTTCCTTTGTTGTTCCTTTTCATTTGTTGTCTGCCCCCCCTTTTTTTTTCTTTCGAGTTGTTACAGTCTATGCCTGCAACTTTCTGGGAACACTCGGGCATCTGCCTATACTTTAACTGGTAGATGAAAACTCTTGAGTATGTGGAAGGCACTGAAAGAACTTAAGCTTTATTCCAGGTCCATTTGCATAAGGATTCCTTGGGGGAAATCTTGGTGGCAGTGTCTATAGGTGTGTCCTTTAAGGCTCATGGGCTCCTCAAAGGACTCTCACAGCCTCCTGCCTGATGGGTAACACTAGTGAGCCCAGTAAGGAAGGAGTTCTGTTATCTAATTATTCTAATACATCAATTACTAGCCATCCACCTGCTTGACAGAAGTTTCTTTTCCAGTTTTTCACTCTTTCCAATGCCAGGAGTGTAGATATCATCAAACTGTCTTCAATGCATTCATGTTGTAATAATTTTATTCGTCCAGTTGTCTCTATCCTAACACAGACGTTGTATTATTGTGGAGTTCTTTACTGACAATATGCATAAAAGTAATTCTTTAAGTGAAGTACCAATTATTCGGAACTAGAAAATTCAGGCTAACAAGAATCATCTGGGAGTCGGTGCGCCTGTGTGGCTTAGTCGGTTAAGCCTCCGACTTTCGCTTAGGTCATGATCTCGCGGTTCGTGGGTTCGAGCCCGTCGGGCTCTGTGCTGACAGCCAGCTCAGAGCCTGGAGCCTGTTTCGGAGTCTGTGACTCCCTCTCTCTCTGACCCTCCCGTGCGCGCGCGCTCTCTCCCCCCCACCCCGTCCAGAAATAAATAAAACATTAAAAAAAATAAAGAATCATCTGAGAGTTTTCTTACTACCCTTCTCTGGCATCTTTCACTGCTCAGGAGCTCTAAAAAATGTTTGCAGAGTTAAATTTGTAAACTTTTAGGATTACAAAGTATATAATCCCATTTAATTCTCTCCAACTCAAAGCACAGGTTGCCTAAAAGTTATTTTTTATGAACAGAAATTTGGAAAATATTCAGCATGGAATCCTGAAATGTGGAACGCTGGACAATTTACTCTTTCTAAAATGTGATTTAAAAAGAAAGGAAAAGTAGCACTTCTCAGAGTCACTTAATTCTCTTAACTCTACAAGGCCGTGCAAAGTAAGTTTTACCAGAGTTTCTATGTGTCCCGCAGGACTCCCTGTGCATCACACAAGTTAGGAAAATAAACGGTCAAATTTTATCTCAAGGAAATTGTCACTAACCAAGACTGATACCTTAATAATGCTGTACATGTAATTGTAGTTTAATTTGAAATTGAATTTCAATTAGTTCTTCTGTAAAGAATAAATCATTCCCAAGCAATATTAGAACCTAAAAAATCATATTTGTATTTGTTTTCAAATCAATAAAATGTAGTTTCTCCTATCAATATTTTAGTATTAGGTATCTATTTTGAGATTAGCTAAATACCGATGTAATTGGAAAGTAATGCTGGTAGTATTAAATGAGCATGCATTCTGATTTGATACTCTGATGACTCAGATTAGTGTAGATTCAGTGTGTACATATTATGAGCTTCAGTTTTTTGGCTTCTATGCTCTTCAGATACAGCCAAATGTATAATTTTAAATTCCCGTCGGAAAGAATATTCAGTATAATATCAAAAACCACCTTAATTATTACAACTATACAAAATACCTAATCTACAGCTATACAAAGACCTTTATGCATATAATTGCATTTAAGCCTCCCAACAAAATAATAATATAGACAATACCATTATCCCCAATTATACAGATGACAAAATTACAAGTTTAGTAACTTTCAGTATCTTGCTCAAAATATATGCAGCTTAAAGGTAAGGTAGGGGTGCCTGGCTGACTCAGTCAGAAGAGCATGTGACTATTGATCTCAGGGTTATGAGTTCAAGCCCCAAATTGGGTATATGGATTACTTAAAAAAAAAAAAAAAAAAAACTTAAAAAAAAAAAACCAAAACCAATAAGGCAATACTAGGAAGTACACTGTGTATTATATGATGTGAATTCAGGTGCTAAAATACAGTGCGTGTGTGTGCATGTGCACGCACCCATGTATATAAAACAGTATCTTGTTCTAATATCACTATTAGCCCAATCTACCTGCAATAATTGTCATATGCAGAATAATGAACCCCTAAGGATGTCTACATACGAAACCCCAGAACCTGAGAATATGTTAGGTTACATGGTAAAGGAGAATTAACTTTAGAAATAGAATTAAAATGGAATTAATCCTAACTATATAGAACAAACTGAGGGTTGCTGGTGGGGAGGTGGGTGCAGGCAGGGGAGGGATGGGTTAAATGGGTGATGGGTGATTAAGGAGGCCACTTACTGTGATGAGCACTGGGTGTTGAATCTAAGTGATGAATCACTAAATTCTACATCTGAAACTAGGATTACATTGTATGTTAACTAACTGGGGTTTAAATAGAAACTTGAGAAAAATAAATGAAATGGAATTAAGACTGCTTACTGAATGACACCAAGATGGGAGGTTATCCTGGATTGTCTTAATAAACTCAGTGTAATCACTATATCCTTATAAGTGGGAGAGAGAAGAATAGGGAGAACCAGACAGATTACAGTGGGAGACAGACTCAGCTCAGTATTTCTGGTTTTAAAAAATGGAGTAAGAGGGCCATGAGCCAAGGATATGGGTGACCTCCTGAAGCTCAAAAGGGCAAGGCAAGAGATTTCCCTTCAAAGCTCTGAAAAGGAACGCAGCCCTGCAGACGCTTGGATCTTAGCCCAGTGAGACAGATTTAACATTCCTGAACTACTAATGATAATAAATGTGTGTTGCTTTAAGACAGTACGTTGGTGGGAATTTGTTACAGCAGTAATAAGAAACTAACACAATCTCAGAGAGGAGCAATAAAAAGCTAAAAAGTGCTCAAGGAAAAGCTTTCCAATTTAGTTACAGTGCCTATCTTTTGAAGAAGCAGGGCATTTTATACTATTGAAAATATTGTCTTACTTTTTTACCTAATTGGCATGGTACTCACCTACATAGGAGAATCTGAAAGATGTTGTCAAAGCTGTAACTGATAAATAAGAAACAAGTGTTCTGCTTTTTGCCTATCATTTAGCAATTATATGACATGGGTTATGTAAATCGGGTAAAATGTTCTTTTAAAAATCTTTTTCAAAGTTCACAAATATTTAATATTTTTTGTATTCAATATAGCATTTCAGTACACCATTCTGAATTTTAAAGAACACAGGTTTTTGTCCCTTTTGTCTTAGCCAGAAATTTCTATAATGTTCCTTAACAAAATGCCCAACTCAGTGGCTTACCACAACACGTGATTTCTCTTTTTCTTCATCTAAGTGTTATTGTATTAAGTTCTGTTTCAAACTGTAATTCTGTGGTTCATCTAGAGAAGTCTGCTCTTGGTTTAAGTCAATCTCAGATTTTCTCAAGGAGGTCTCCCTGTGAGCCCAGAGACGAGAGGCACAGAGAGGAGGGAATATTTTTCTCATGCTTGCATTCATAAAAGCTCCCATATAGTTAAGCAGGAACTTGTAAGGCCTCTTTAGCTGTTAATTTAGGGGCGCCTGGGTGGCTCAGTCAGTTAAGTGGCTGACTTCGGCTCAGGTCATGATCTCATGGTCTGAGTTTGAGCCCCATGTTGGGCTCTGTGCTAACAGCTCAGAACTTGGAGACTGCTTTGGACTCTGTGTCTCCCTCTCTCTTTGCCCCTCCCCTGCTGATACTCTGTCTCTCTCTCACTCAAAAAATAAACATTTAAAAAATATATTCACACACTGTTACTTCTGCTTACATTCCAAAGTGACTCTTCTTCCCATAGCCTAGTCCAATGGACAGAGAAGAATACTCGTTCTTTGGAAGAAGGGCCAGAGTAGGTAATGGGTATTGGCTGAATCATGATATGCTATACACAACACCCAACAACAATAAAAATGAATGTTGGCTCAAAGTATAATTTTTTTAAATATTTTTATTTATTTCTAGGAGAGAGAGAGAGACAGCATGAGTAGGGGAGGGTCAGAGAGAGAGGGAGATACAGACTCTGAAATAGGCTCCAGGCTCTGAGCTGGCAGTCAGCAGGGCTTGAACCCACAGACCGCGAGATCATGACCTAAGCGAAAGTCGGACGTTTAACCGACTAAGCCACCCAGGCGCCCCTCAAAGTATAATTTTTTTAAAATTTATTTTTGAGAGACAGAGTGTGAGCAAGGGAGGGGCAGAGAGAGGAGGAGACAAAGAATCTAAAGCAGGCTCCAGGCTCTGTGCCGTCAGCATAGAGTCTGAGGTGGGGCTTGAAGTCAAAAACCATAAAATCATGACATGAGCTGACTGAGTCACCCAGCCACCCCCTCAAAGTATAATTTTTATGCTTCTCAAAATATTGGTATTAATTGTCCCATCACCTAATGCTTCAGTGGCCAATGTCTATTCAATCATAAAGAACTTGAACATTATAGTGAATTAGGTCAAAGTTTTATTTTATTTAAAATGAAATTTTATTCAAAACTATACTTAGGATCATTTAAAAAAATTACCCCATACACTTTATTAACTTGGGGAAGAACTATTATAAATGCAAATTTAAATTATTTATATTTGCACCTGATGGTAGTTACGTCTGTTAAAGGCCAAATAAAAACCAAATATAAATTTAGAAACATGAATTTAGAAATAGGAAAATGAGAAACTAGTCTTGGAAATGAAATCTATTTGTTCAAAAACATGCTTTTCAAAACCAAGTCTTGGGATTTTAATATAATGGCCCAATTCTAGTCTTTGAGAGAAGAGCAAGGTCTCAATTGTATTTCCGAACTGTAGGGAGTTTTGCTGGAATGCAACAAATGGTTTCTTTTCTATATAGGTACCAACTAGATCTATTTGAGGAAGTTATATTTAGTGCTTTTGTATATATGTTAGATTGGTCAGAAATGTTCTTTGTAGTCTATTATTAGCCATGCTGTTAAGTTTTTCATAATGCTGTCCAGCTAATTGGGAAAAAAAACCAATGTTACTCATCAGTAATAATAAGCATTAAATATCATTCTCTGGGATCTAATCCAATAGCACTCTTAATATACAATACTACTTTTGGGTTTGTATTTTTATTATATCCTAGGTAAAGAGACCATAACAGTAGTATTTTGGTATTTAATTGTCTTTCATCAAATAGGTTCAAAGCAAATTTCCTTAGAAAGTGTACCTATTTTAAGTTTACCTCTGTAATACATTTTAAAACATGATACTTCCATTTAATAAGTATTAAATATCATACAAAGAGATATATATTCTTATAAGTAAGTTGGGAAATTAGTTTAAAATCTAGCTGATCTGGGGCACCTGGGTGGCTTAGTTGGTTAAGCATCCGACTTTCGCTTAGGTCATGATCTCACTGTTCGTGGGTTCAAGCCCTGCGTCAGGCTCTGTGCTGACTGCCAGCTCAGAGACTTGAGCCAATTTCAGAGTCTGTATTTCCCTCTCTCTCTGACCCTCCCCTGCTCATGCTGTCTCTCTCTCTCTCCTAGAAATTAAAAATATTTTTAAAAAATAAATAAATAAATAAAATCTAGCTTATCTGCTTGTTCTACTTTTTATCTTTTAAGAAGGAAAATTAGGTCAAGAGAATATATAATGTCCACTATAAGTGTTTAAGGAACTTACCAAATTGTCTTCACGTTGTACAGCTTTTCTTATTTATTGAATTTTATGGAGATGCCCTTCTCTTAAAAGCCTTTACCACAGTGTAACCCTACACTTTTAACTTTGGTACCCTTCCTCGGTTTTTCACCCATATTGTGCCTTCCCCTGGCCATTCTGTCATACTCGGCCTCTACTTTTACCTCCCTGGTTGGTCTAAACACTTTCCATGTCAGCATTAGCATAGGAGATCCAAGAGCATCTAAGTTCCAGTAAATGTTTGTATTTGACATTTGATGCATGTGCATTATTTTAATTGATTATATTTCCTATTGACATTTCTACTTTTTCTTAGAATTAGAAGAAAAATGAATGATCATTCAATACTTTGCTCTTTTTTTTCTGTGCTATTTGATCCTGGTTTCTTTTTCATTTAAAATGATTGATTCAAAAAAATTATTTTTAGTGGAAGCTCTTCCTTAATTTGCCTTCTACGAATTAGTGGAGCCCAGTTTTCCTGTCTTGGTTCTCTGTAAATTTCTTCCTACATATTTATCATGGGTACCTGCAATCAAATCCCAAATCTCAACCACCAAAATTTTATGCTCATGACTAACAAATTTTCATCTCTAATTCAAAACGATCTCCCAAATTTTCTCTCTCTCTCTCCATCTAGCCACTAGTCTGTATGATCTGCAGACACTGCAAGTGAGCATCCTCCAAATTCAACTCTTGGCTCTTCTTCCCTTTATCCTTGTTTTACTTAGTACCATCACTATGTACCCCATCATTCAAGTCAAAACCAAAGGCTGTAGACTTACCCAAGCTTCTTTTTCTCACCCCCTACAAGTTTCTGTAGATGGCTCCTCTATTTTTTCTCTATTTGCTCCATCCTCACAATCTGTACTTCAACCATTTTACTTTCGATCACCAAACAATATACTGAACTGTGCTTTTATCTTGAGCTCAATTCAGTTGACATGGCTCCAAAACAATGCTGGCTATTTTTATTTTCCCATCCTCTCCAAGACCACCCTAACCTTCTCTACTTTGCTCTATGAGAAGGATCTTTATGTGCTATATCCACAGGCTTTGTGGCCTTCAGACTTGTGGTTAGTTCCTTTTAATGGGAGTCTCAGGAAGGAGATGGGAACTGCATTGAGAGTCAACTCTGAAGTCTTTATTAGCTCATTTCTCTCTTTACTGTGTCTCCACAGACTGGATTCATGTCTCCATTGAAAGCCATAGTTTCTTTAAGGTAATCTTCACTTCTCTGCATTAACACACAGTTCGCCCCTTCAGGCTTTGCAGTGTGTTACCAGTGGCTGGTGCTATTACTGGATGACTGCAGGGTCCCTTTTGGTTTCCTTTAATGTTACCAATGGCTCTGTAAATAGTCCTTGTATTAGTATTTCCTCACATATTCTGTAAGAATATACCTCCTGCTGTTTTCTGGCATTTGACTGATTCATCCTCTTAACTAGCCACATGTCTCTCTACCAATTATTTCAACAAGCCTGTTTTCTCATTGGAAAAATATGAGCAATAGCTCTTCTCATGCATTTTTATGACTACTGAGTGAGATCATGTATTCAAGCACTTAGCATAGTATCTAATAATACAGGCTGAAAATGAAGTATTGCCATTTTGGTGGGTCAGATAGTTATATATTAGCAATTGTATGTGTTGCAAACTAAGTATGTGCTCAAGAAATGTTAGCTTTTCTTATCAATTTTCCTCATTTTTTTCCTCATCTCAATTACTATAAAGACTTCTTGTTCCTAGTTTTCCTCCTACCATGCATGTGTTCCTTAAACATATCAAATTATTTCCTTCATTAGAAGTTCATGGAGTTCTACCCAGCTGTCATGCAGAGTCACCAAAGGCTTTTTCCTCCCTTTTTTCATTTGGAAATTTTGATGCAGCTTCCACAGAACAGCCTTCAGTGACATACTCCACTAGGTAGCTCCCACCTGGTATTTTTATTCTCAGAGATGCCTGGCTGTGATTGTCACAAATGCTGTATTTTATAATAATGAATATGTGTTACTTTTACATTGTGTGTCCTCATTCACTTATGTATAAAATCAGAAAGATAAGGAGTTTTGTCCCATTCACTCATACTTGTAAAAATAGCCCCTATGGCAGTGTTTGGCTCTCAATACGTATTTATTGAAAATATAAGTTAATAGTTAAATAGAAACTAATAAGAGAATAAATGGAAACATAGGTATATATCCCTTCTGACCTTAATTTTTTTCATTGGTTACCCCGAAGTTCAAAAATGAAAATAAAATCCTTGGATCCAGACACTATCTCTTTAATTAGTCTCTTTTTTTTTTTTAACTTATTTTCAGAGACTCTGTACCCATGCAGGGTCAGAAACAGAGAGAAAGAATCACTAGTAGGCTTTGCATTGTCAGCACAGGGCCTGACATGGGGAGTGGGCCCACAAACCGTGAGATCATGACCTGAGTGGAAACCAAGAGTCAGACACTCAACCGACTGAGCCGCCAAGCTTCACTGGTTTCCTCTAACACAGACAACTTCTGCCCTCATCCTAACAATTACCACCATATGTCATGTAGCTTATTCATATACTGTTTCATTTACTGTCACTATTTTCTAAGTCTCTCCTTAGTCAAGTCATTATACTCTTTTCAAGACTCAGTTTCAAATGCCTTTTCAATGTAATGTAATTCTTCAATCTGATGGCAATATCCCTCATCTTTGTTATCTTAATAAGTGGACATAAATTTTAGCATATATCATAATGTATATTATATTATTGATAAGTATATAATATATATTTTAATATAAATATTTTTTATTTTTTAAATGTTTATTTTTGAGAGAGAGAGAATGAACATGGGAGGGGCAGAGAGAGAGGAAGACAAAGAATCTGAAGCAGGCTCCAGGCTCTGAGCTATCAGCACAGAGCCCAAGATGGGGCTCAAACTCAGGAACCATGAGATCTTGACATGAGCTAAAGTCGGATGCTTAACCGACTGAGCTACCCAAGTGCCCCAAATGTGTATTATTTGTATACTGCTTCCACGAGACTATGAATTATGTAAAGATAAAGGGCCATCCTTTATTGTCACTGACCCTCTCTTTATATCACAATGCATGCTAAAGAGTTGGTGCTCCATATATAATTGTTATCAATCCCTAAATATCTTCTAGGTTTTATGTTAGGTAATTAGGCACTCAGATAACCATAGACCTGTAATCTATTCCCTTCATACTTAGACAAAAGGAGAAGAGTGATGAATGATCTCTAAGAGCTCATGTTATAAATATGCTCATAGTCTATACTGTTTATGGTTTAAAAAAAAATTCAGCATGGTTGGCTGAAGAGTAGGTGGTAGTCAAGTAAGCATTTTACTACTTGTGGAATTAACAGTTTATAAAACAGAAGAGTCCCTAAACTCTCAAAAAGTCATCCATTAATCCAAAAGCAAACTTTATCACAGTTTACTAGAAAATGAACACCTAACAACTTGGAGCTCCTCCAAGTAAAAGAATATTCCATCTCTTCTTGATGCTTACCTGTAGCATTTGAACCATTAATATAGCTCAGTGCTGGGTAAGATCTATTATTAACGTGAACCTGATTTAATAATTAAACACTTTAAAGTAATACTAATGCTATACCTGAGAAGTGAAATTGTTGATGGGAGTCATATTAAATAAAGTGTCTACTCCAAGGGTCTAATTATATAATAAGATAAATAGAGAATGAGATGGGAGGGCATTCTGAGCCTATAGGTGGTAGACAGCAAGATTACAAGATAATAGTGCTTGAAAAGGAGAAAAGCCTAGGTCTACACAACAGGGATATTAAAAGGAGACATTTAGGTCACTAGACTGTGTGGGTTTGGGACAGAAAAATGGGCATGGACATATTGTGGCAGGTGTCAAAGAGCGATTCAATAGGACCTTGAGAATCACTCATAAGAATACAACAGCAGTGATTACAATCGCAGCGTGATTACTCTCAGTTGGACATTACTCACATTCATTACATGTGGCTCTTGAAATGGTCAATTATTTTATTCTTCTCTGTTTCATTCTGTAAGATCTAGCATAATGCTTATAGAAAAGAAGATGAATGGATGGACTAAGGAAAAAGAGAATCAGAAAAAATAATTTTCTTATTTAATTAAAAGTATAGTTTCACCCCTTTTTCTCACACTTCTATTTTTCCTGAATAACCTTATTAGATGGAAAGAACCTTATCAGTTAAAAATGGTCTATTTTTGGGATGCCTAGGTGGCTCAGTTGGTTAAGTTTCTGACTTCAGTTCAGGTCATAATGTCACAGTTCTTGAGTTTGAGCCCCCCACTGGGCTCTGTGCTGACAACTCAGAGCCTGGAACTGGATTCATATTGTCTCCCTCTCTCTGTGTGTCCCTCCCGCACTGACTCTCTCTTTCAAAAATCAACATTAAAAAAAATAAATGGTGTATTTCTACCCTCCATCTTCTATCAACATAAGAGAAAAATAGCCTCTTTGTATTTTTTCAATTAAAAAAATGCAAGGTATCAGGAAAACCTTTGCTTTTAACACATAGTTTCCTTTAGTATATCACACCTAGAAACCTGAGTGAGGATGATTCCTAAGATCAATTGTGAAATTCCGTAGTTTTCTAACTATGGCCTTTCAGGAGTAAAATTATAAATAGATTATATGAGTCTATCAAGAGCATTATCATGTAGAGTCAGATTTTAAAGCTGCATAATGATATCAGAAAAATACAAATAGAGATGCCACCAAAGAGGCCTGTTTATCATTCAGAATTTGAAAATTTTATGTTTTATTATCATGAGTTTGGTTCCATCCTTGAAGTAATATTGCACATCAGGGCTCTGGTTATCTGAGCATTGGCTACCTTATGTTTTATTGAAATGCCAGTTTAATTAGTGCTTCAATTGAATATCTGTAATATCTTTCACAAGGCATTGTTACAGCTTTTCTTTCCCCTTTCATGGACTAGATACATGGATAAAAGATATCAGAATTATGTGCAAACTGATGAAAAACGCTTACATTATATGTGAGTAAAAAAGTCTTGTCCAAGTTTAAATAGCAAGAATGTAGGGGCGTCTGGGGAGCTCAGCCAGTTAAACATGCAATTATTGATTTTGGCTCAGGTCATGGTCCCAACAAGCCCTGAGATGGGCTTCATGCTATCAGGAGAGCCTGCTTGGGAGTCTTTGTCTCCCCCCCTCTGCCACCCTCCTCTCTCTCTCTCTCTCTCTCAAATAAATAAAGTTAAGAAAACAAAGTCAATGGCTTCTGTAACTAGAGACTCTAATCATACCAGTTTAAGTTTGCTTCTATTAGTGCTTTCAGTTCTCCATTCTACAGTGCTAGTCTCATTCTAGAGGTTCTGCAAATGGAAGCCCAAGAGCCAACAAGTGCTCTAGGCTTCCCTCATTCCTATCATTTGCCATCAAAGTCCAAGGAGAAATTTCACAGGGAGCTCTGAATGACTACCCTTGAGTCCTGAGTTCATTTGCAAACCAATCATTTTCCTTGGATGTTGGGATGTTCTAATTAGCCAAGATCCGTCAATATGCTCTCTCCTAGATCTTGGGCATCTAGTGAGCAACTATGGAATCATCTGGACTGAGAATATGGGATTCATGGTCCCCCCTCAAGGAATTTTGAACAAAAGTCTCTTTCAGCTAATCAGCCAAGTCTAGGTATCTCCTTTCTTTTTAAAAAGATGTCTTATAAAAGATCTATTTCAGAAACAGGGGTAAAGCCTAGTGCATTCCATGTACCACTTAAGGGCAGAACAAGTTTTTTTTTTTTTTTCCCTCTTCCTCCTTTACTTTTATCCTTTAAAAGGTATTATGTTGGGAGAACTGTGTGTACTTTTCTTTCTCCCTTCCCTTCCCATAATCCCTCCCTTCTTCAAGTAATGCCTGGTTTGAGAATATTTTATGTGAATTTCAAAGACTCATATGCTTTACTACTATGAAATAGAAGACAATTAAGCCAAGAAAAAATAAGATGGAGATGTAAGATAAAGCCAAATAATACTATTAGTGTTTTTCCTTTTTTTACATATTTATTTAACTTTGAGAGAGACACAGAGACAGAGCATGAACAGAGAGAGAGGGAGAAAAAGAATCTGAAGCAGGCTACAGGCTCTGAGCTGTCAGCACAGAGCCCGATGCAGGTCTCAATCTCACAGACTGCGAGATCATGACCTGAGCCAAATTCAGTCGCTTAACTGACAAAGCCACCCAGGCCCCCCATTAGTCTTTTCCTTAAATGCATTAATATCCTAAATATCTTCTAATACAAGATAATATATTCTGGATTCCAAGTATTCAATCAGACCACTCAAAGAGGCCAAATAGTTCCATGATTCAGAATGTACAGGAGAGGAAAAATAAACAATTCTTCTGAAGAAATGGGTTTTTCTGACTTGGAAACCAAAGAGGTATTTATTTATTTATTTATTTATTTTACAAGAGGCCTCATAGACGAAAAAAAAAAAACAAATGGGGTGGGGTGTGTGTATGTCACAGAACGAATACCAAATAATGTAATGTACAATACTGTCAACATTGCTCTAGTAAATAGCGCTGTTAAAGTTGTAACAATATTTGGGGTCGACATTTCTACAATAAATGAAGCTCCCGGGTTTAAAGAAATTTTTTTAGAAGTCCACCAACACAAGTTAATATCATTTAATGAAATTTCAAGTCTATAAAAACTGTCCTCAGAGAGGGTTAAAAGAACATGGGTCAAAATCATAACAGGCCTCATAAAGACTGCATTTTCTCCTCTTGTCTATTGTGAGCTACTGCAAATTTGTAACCATGGTAGTGCTATTATCAGATGTGATTTGTGAAAAGTGATTCCATTAGCTTTTGGAATAATGGATTGGGGTTTGACATTAGAGGTAAAGTCATAATAGTATCCATCCAATAAGAAATGGAAATGGAGGAACTTCAGTCAGAGATTTCTTTGTACACTCAGTCTTATTCCCTGTAAAATGTTAACCTACTTCTAATTCTGTCTAGTTCTACATACCTTGGCCTATGTCAATTCACTTAGGATTTACTAACTTTTCTCTCAAAAGTTAGGCCCTACTCCTATGTGGCCCTTCCTCATCTTGTCACATAGGCGTGTATTTGGTTGATTGATTTTATTCCTCCCACAGGGGTTGTTTCGTGATCTCTGTATATATTAGTCCAGGGAAATAATATGAATTATGAACCAATGGATAACATACAAATTCCTAAGAGTAGAAGGTTCCATCCATGTGGAGATCTACCAGCCTGGCAGCTTTGTACACCAGTGAATTATGAGAAAGTAGTAAATTGCTTAAATTCTATTTATGAGTATCCTATTTGGAAAATATAAAAACATGGGAACAGTTTTAATAAAATAGACCTTCAAATCTTATTTCTTTTAAACATACCTTACTGAAAAAAATGATAGATTCAAAAAGTTGCTAGAAGGACAAAAATAACGTTACTGTGCTTTCAGAAACCAGGTCATTTAAAAAAAAAAAATCCACTGAACAATAGTAGTGAAAGCAAAATGTTTCCCAGCAATGAAAAAAAAAAAATTACCAGGACACCTATTCCCGGATCTCCAATTCAAGCCCCTAGACTTTTTTTCCCCTCCCACACTTCAACTAATAGCCCTTCTAAACCAAGAGGACTTTTTCCTATTAGTCTATGTATTTGAAAGTACAAGGCTTTATCTGACATGATCACTTTTATAAGTGAACGAATCCAAGTATAACAAAAAGAGGTTATTGCACACGTTATGGTTTTGTTTTTATTATTATTATTATTTTGTTTTTTTGCATTTCCTTTATGTTTTGGTGGTAATGGTGTTGGCAGTTAAGGACATTTGGAAATGGGCGTATAGTATTCCACATAAATGATATACCTGATGGGCTCATGTACCAGCTCAGAACCCATGGTTGCATCCCTTACAAAGACCATTGATTTTAACAATGAATGGAGGTGTCTTACTCTTGAAAAGTGAAAAAAAAAATGACTTTGAGCAAGCTTGCCATCTACTTCTTAGAGACCACATTGATTAATACTTGTCAACATCTATAGATTTCACCTTAAACTCTGCCAATTTTCCACAGCTATTAGATGCTAGGCCTTAAGCAGACAAAGCAAAGAGTAGAGAGACCCTGACACTGTCTTAAATTATTGTGACTCTGTTTGGATCTTAACAAGTGTTTAAGAAACTGGAAAAAGGTGGATAAAAATGTCAGGAGACATGGAGAATTTTTTTAATGAAAATTTGAGCACTGTAATACATAATCAAGATGTTCTAATATTTGACAATTGTAGGAAACGGTATATAAAATAGTGCTATTGACATAATCATCTATAAATTAGGAGATGAGTGATAAGGACTTCCTGTAAAAGGCATTACTCGTAAACATAAAAAGAGATTTTATTCTGTGTTACATAACAAAGTTACTTTTCACAAACTAAATATGATTTATTTTTTGCTTGTTAATTTGATGTTTGCTACCTTTTCAATTTTAGAAAAGGGATTTTTAGTTCCAGGTTAATTTTTTTCTCTTTAGTAAATAAAGCCAACTGCTGAAAAATTACTGAAGCAATTATTTACTTAGTACAATCAGAGCCATAAACACTACCAAGAAACATGTTGTCCCTCTCTGTCAGCTAAATCCTCTGTAGGTTAAGTTCTGAAAACATGTAAAAATGACTTTCCAGTTAGGGGCATGCTTTCGTTAGGTACTTTAATTCTCAGGAGAGAAGGTCAAGCCCACCTCCAAGCTATGTGGGTTTGTTGAACCCTCAAGGGCATGAGTCTGGCCCTCAGTGACATCACGGAGTAGCTGCACACCCAGAGCTTCTCCGTGATTCATTTTAAATACACTGCCATGTTCTGGGACTCTATAAAGCCGTGCTGAAGGGCACAACATTTATGCAGGTTTGTCTGAAGCAGCCCCTCCTAAATATACTTGACCATGGAGACTTTTCTTCTCCAAGAAACACAGTTGGAGGAAGTTATGTACAAGAGTGGGCAGAGGAAAGAGGAGCCAACAGAGAAGGATGAAAAAGACAGTGAACTGAGAAGAGGTCCTGAAAAAAGAGAAATAATGGAAAAATAAGAAGAAATATCAAAGGAAGCTATTTTCAGCGGCCAAAGTTCTATCCTTACTTTTTCTGGACTTCAGAAACGCTGACACTGTCCCTCCCCACAACACGGAAGGAAGGATGTCAACAGGGGACCTGTTCACTAGTGCTGTCATCTTCAGATTTCATTAAAAATCCCAGATGGAAAATATATAGCCTAATTTGTGCTCACAAGCAGTAGCAATTCTTCTGAGAAATGGAGTCATTTACATTTGGGTCTGACTCATTTGGGAGGGAGCAACAGAGGAAGAGGTAACAAAAGTCACAGTTCTCTTCGGAAGCTGCCAAAAAAACCCACCTTTCATTGTTTTATTACATGTCATGTGTTGCTCAACTGACTTCAGGTATTTCACTAGATATTTTATATGTGTTATCACATTTACTCCTCAAAACACCTAGATGGGCGAGGTACTGTACCCCCTTTTGTAATATAGGAAACTATTTAGAGTAATAAGGCTGGTAATAAAGTAATAAAAGGCAAAAGATACTGTTCAAACATAGGTTATCTGACTCCGTAATAGGTCTCACAGGCTATACCATGAGCAATTTATGAGAAATGCATCTCAATGAAAATATATCTTTAGTCCTTTTGTCTTGTATTAAAATGTTTTTTTTTCATAATCAGCCAATGACTCTTCTTCCTGACCTGTATCAAGTATATCTTTTTATCAATATTAATGGTACTGAATCAGAATGTTCAAAGTGAAACATGTAACACTGATGTACGCTTATGTAGATATATCCTTTTTACAATCTGATTGTGAGGCACAGGGGGCTTTTGAGGCTTTTTTTTTTTTGCTCTTTTCTCATTTTATTTCTACTATCTTTAGATTTCTATGTAATTTGTGCACAAGCTTAGTCACAAAACTGTCCCAGTGAAGAAACTTGGGATCCAGGTTTCCTCAGCCAGAACACATGTTCCCTCTTTAGCCTACAATCCCTTAAGACTCTAAGTTGGCCTTATAATTGTGGCAGAGCCTTGTATGCCACAGAGCCACAGTCATTTGGGCAAGGGGGAGAATGGCAGAAGATGGAAGCTTGGCTTCAGGTACAATAAACTTGGCACCTTTTTCAAACAGCGGTGCAAAACCCAAGTATCCTGAATCAGTTACCAGTTGGTACTTCCCCAAAGGGAAGTAACAGTTCTCCTGAATGATTAAGGCTCCAGAGAAGCCTCGTCCCACATCTTGCTATAGTTTAATTTTTAAATTTTGTTTATTTTTGAAGGAGAGCGAGAGAGCAAGCACACCTAAGTGGGGGAGGGGCATAAAGAGAGGGAGACACAGAATCCAAAGCAGGCTCCAGGCTCTGAGCTCTCAACACAGAGTCTGACACAGGGCTCCAACTGAGAAGTGAACCAACTGACCCGCCTAGGTGCCCCTCTCTTGCTATTAAGAGAGTTTATTAAGTTTCAGATTGAGTTCTGGAGGCTTTCCCTATTCATTAAAAGCCAACACCATGATATATATAGACTACCAGACTCTCAAAGTTATAATCACTGATAAACTGTGGTAACATAAGATTCTCTGTGTCTCAATGAGGAAGAATTAAGGGTTCTGTGTAGTAACAATAATTAAGTAACATACCCAAATATTCTACCATCACACTTCATGTACAACCACCTGGTCATGGCTAGGCTAACTGTGAAGTCCGTAACTCTCCATCAACCAGATGGGTGACTCTGGAAAAATATCACAGTTTACATATTAAAAACATATAAGTCAAATGCAGAGATCAGAAGCCAAGCTTCACGCCAATTATCCATGTGTCCTTGTAAAAGCCATTTAACCACTTTGTGTTTCCTTTTTCTAATCTGTACTAAAACTGACAGAGCAAGTGTTTGGCAAGGTTGTTTCAAACATGAAAAATGAGAATACATATATAGCACACTTGAAAGAGCCCCAGGCCCAGGATAAGCATGCAACAAATGTCTGTGACTATGGCTGCTGGTACCCTAAACTAACTGAATAACCAAAGATGGGATCAGATAAGATGCAACACTTTTCATGGACATCTACATTTAATGGTTAATGATGTGATCAAAACGGTTTACTCTGTTCTAATTTAGGTGAGTTTTGCAACATCCAATGCTTTATGTTCTATTTATTTATATTCCCTTAATACTGCTTAGTGAAAAGCACTTGCTACTTGGAACTCCTCATTTTTCTTTCCAGTGTTTCTCTTTATTAGTTGTGGAGTGACTGTCCCTTTGGGTCACTGCCTCCTTCTGACCCCAGTTACCCATCACACAAAAATATCCACACAGTATTTAGGTTAAAGGTTCTCTTGATTTTCCATCTCATAGAAGAGAACATACCATTATCTATACAATGGAATACTACATGGCAATGAAAAAGAATGAAATCTGGCCATGTGCAGCAACACAGATGGACCTTGAGCGAAATAAGTCAGGCAGAGAAGGACAGCTACCCTATGTTTGCACGTATAGAAGGACTAGGAGAAACTTAACAGAGGACTATGGGGGAGAAGAAGGGGGAAAATGGGGGGGGGGAGAGGGAGGGAGAGACTCTTGAATGCTGGGAACTGAGGACTGATGGGTGTGGAGGGGGAGGGGGGTGATGGGCATGGAGGAGGGCACCTAAGGGGATGAACACTGGGTGCTGTATGGAAATCAACTTGACAATAAACAAAAAAAAAAAAAAAAAGAGAACATACCAATTAGGTATTAAACTTCGAGGGATTCATGGCAGTTGGAGGTGAATATGTGACCTTTGTGTTGCCAAACTTCTGGGATCATGAATGATCTTCATGTGTGCATCAAGTATTAATACTTTAATACTCTGAGTTACCTTAAACCACAAGGATTACATAGTAATGTATTTTGAAGCCATTTAAAATACTATGGGGAGGGGTGCCTGGGTGGCTTAGTTGGTCAAGCGTCCGACTTTCACTTAGCTCATAATCTCGCGGTTCGTGGGTTCGAGCCCTGCATCGGGCTCTGTGCTGACTGCCAGCTCAGAGCCTGGAGCCTATTTCAGAGTCTGTATCTCCCTCTCTCTCTGACCCTTCCCTGCTCATGCTATCTCTCTCTCTCTCTCCTAGAAACAAATAAAAAAATGTTTAAAAAAATACTATGGGGAAAAATGTTTAGCAGTATGTATTAGAAGTAACATTTTCATAAAAATACATACATTCTCATCTATTACATTACTGTACTTATGACTTCTCCCCTATTCAGTCAGAGGCATTTGTTTGTCTTGGGAAGTATGAGGACTGTTGGAACGGGTATACAAAGACAAATGGGGTATCAGCAGTCAGCTTTTGATATCCAAAATTGACTCTGAGTTAAAAGCACAAGTAAGAACCTTAAAGGCGGGTTTATCAAGAGAGTAAAGGATTTTCTAAATTCATTTAGCTTCTGTTACCATACTGAAAAATGAATTTGGAGGACTACACCATAGAGAAATGTCATGTTTTGGAGAAGGTAACCTTTTTACGTTAGTTGTGAATTTTAGTTCCTACGGGCAAGAAGGAAGATACAATGGAGGGAAATGCATGATATAAAAAAGTGGTAAGTCTGCCCTTCTTCCTTAGTGGTTTATGAGAAGTAGAATAGAAAGTTAGTGGGAAAGTATGTTCAGTTGACTCATAACTCAGCTGAAACCAGCCAAGGGAGCACCTTAGGAAAACCAAGGTAAGTATGGGAGATCTTAAGAACATCAAAGGAAGAAGAGGAAGTCTTCCCTGGAAAAGCCTGGAGGAATCTGAAAGCTTTAGGTCTGACAAGCCTATCTCTAGACCAGATTCCAAAACCTTTACAGTGACAGTTTACTGAAGATAAAGGGAAAGGATTAGATGAATGAACCTCAAGGAGCACCCCTCTGAGGTAACTTTGGCTTCCCACAGCCTGGGTGTCAAAGCACCTTGGTGACAAGACTCAGAGGGGTTATGAGGGCCACTGGACCCAAAGGTAGACAAAGGGGCAATGCAGAGAACAAACGGCGGTTATCATGGACAGATCACAGCAGAACCAGAACCTTTTTATTAAACGTGGTCAGCAGGCCAAAATCTGCAACAGACCAGCCACTGCATGGGTGAGACCAGAGAGAATCCACAGGACAATAAATGAAAGCCAATTCTTCCTCTCCTCTGTTGCCAGGGCAACCAAATATCCAGGCTCCCAAACACTCCATCAATGGAAGGCACCCATTTATCCCACGAGGGTAAGCAGAGCCTGACTAAATCCTCAGGCTCCTTACTGCAGAGAATCAGGAAATGGAAGAAAAATTAGAGAAAGGAAGCTTTAGTCAAGTTAGGTTTCTAACAAGGATAAAATGTGAAGTGAAAAGCTAACATTTTAATTTTCCTTGCCAATTTTAAATTTGTTCTTGATCTTGTGTGCGAGCTTGCACATTCCAGAGGAAGAGGGTTGGATGGATGAGATGAGGATTACGTGTGGAAAGCACTAGCAACTATAGTATTGAACGAAAAGTTTGCCACACTGTATCCAAGGGAAAAAAGGAAAGCTGAATTTATTGCCAGTTAAGCAAGGCAGACCTGGGTCAGTACCATACCACCTCTCAACAAAGCGAAGTGCTGATCCTTTTATAGAGTTCAGGGAAGCAAAAACTTCTGAGATTGGCAGATCTCAGAAGCAGCGTATTTAGGCAGTGGTTCATCTTTAGCTCTGGAAGCTTAATTATTGGAGTGTGACTATTGCTGATTAGTAGCCTTTCAGAAGGGTGAGACTATTACAGATTGGCGGGTTTTCAAAAGCCTGTTTACTGGTTATTGATTCACTGGAACGTGTTTAATATCGTAGTTTGTGGTCAGGTGTTACAGTGTCCAGCAAACAAGTCTTGTCCTAGGAAGAGAGTGGTTTTTGATTTTTGTTTCTGAAATTCTCAATAGGACATCGACTCCATTTCTGTGCCCCATCTGATTACACGGTATAAAACTGCAATGCTGCTTACAAGAAAACACTATCTTAATATAAATTACATTACAGGCTTTTAGGCAGATTTTGCTTATGGCCCTCTGTTTCCTAAAATCTCTGCGAAGTCAAGTGTCAAGAAAGACGTCCAACCTAAGCAATCCTGGAGAGGCTGGCCAACTATATATACTGCTTTTTAGCATCAGGTATTTTCAAACAGCAGAGAACTGAATGAGGAAGATTTTATCAGAAAAGATTAAATTATAGTAAATGGCCCATATACCATTTCAAGAGGTTTATAAAACAAAGAGCTTATTTATTTCAATTTAAAACAATTAACTAGGAAAATAGTAATCCTAATATCAACAGAAACAATATATTTATGACATAGTGTAAAAAAGTGATAAATACCCAGTTCTTAAGAAAATAAATAACATCACTTGATTCAAATAACATGAACATTTCCTTTTCAAAGAAACATCAGAGTCATTCCTCCCATTAAAGAAGACTACTAGCTATGTAAATTTTAATAGTTGTCATGGGAGGAAATAACGTCACTACTAAGCTAGTTTCTTCCAGTGTCGCCGTATGAAAACAACTAAAAGCTAGTAATTGTTTTGTTAAGAAGTGTCTGGCAAACTAAGGCTGCTGCCTTGCTTACAGAAATTGCACTGTGATCACACCTGTGTTATGTTTCTTTGACTTAGTCTCTCATTGCTACCATAACAAATTATCACACAGTGGCTTATAGCAACACCAATGAATTGTCCTATATTCCATAGGTCACAGGTAGACACAGGTGTCCCTGGGCTAACATCAGTGTGTTGGCAGGGCTTTTTTTCCTTCTGGAAGCTCTAGGTGAGAATCCATTTCCCCGCTACTTCCATCTCCCAGAGGCCACCCTTATCCCTGGCTCATGGTTCCCTTCTTTGATCTCCAGAGCCAGGAGCATAGTATCTCCATTCTCTTTTTTCTTTCTCCCTTTTCCACTTTTAAGGATCCTCGGGATTATATTGGGCACACATGGATAATCTACTTATTTTAAGGTCACCTGATTAATTCCTCTGCTACCTCAAAACACTTTTGCCATGTAAACAAATCCATTCACAGGTCTTGAGAATTAGGTCTTAGAAACCTTGGGGGAAGGGGTATTATCCTACCAACTACACCCTTTCTTGCTAACAGATATTATCTAGATCCCTATTAGAAAGGTGAGCAAGAGGGTAAACAAGGGAATTTAAGTCAATCATCAGATTTTCTTTACTTGGTCATCCAAACAACCATTCAGAGAATAGGGAGACATGTGACCCAAGTAGGAAGTCACATAGGGGTAGTTAAAAGCTTTCTTGGGATTTTTATATTGGAGACTCCTCAGGAACCTATCAGAATGTCATTTAGGGAAGTATTTTCCTTCTAATAAATTCTCATTTGTTCTTTCATGTACTTCAAATTGGTTTCCTTCCTTGCCATCACAGTCTTCTGCATCATTTGCCTGAAAGTGACTGTACAGAATTCTGATACACAGGGGAGCATTTTTTCAACCTGACTATCCACTTCTTAAATTGGTACTAGTTGAGAGTGATACGAACAATGATTTATTGTCTAATTTACTTTATTTTCTGAGAAAAGAGTGTGAAAATCTCAAGAAAGGAGTCATAATCTTATTTCTTAACTGAATCCCTATCAGCAGCTAAAAGGCTGTGGCACTGGAGGGTAATAAATCAGCTTAATATGGTATTGACTAATGGTTTTGTAATTTTCAAAGTGCCTGTATTGTTCTAAATCTTGTTAGGATTTTACACTGCATTGATATGATTTCTTTTCGTAAAAAATATGCTCAAAACTTATTGGTGACCTTCCAATTTCATTTATTTGCTCAACTGAAACCATGGCAACCTGTGGATGGAGTCTTTCCCCCCCCCTCCTCAGTGTGAAAGGGATCTCAATCTTTTAGGACTAACCTTCTTTCAGATAAAAATTGCTCTACTACAGATATATAATAGGAGTGCATTTCCCTAAACCTTGAAATAGATCCAAATACATTATTTTGCATACCTTCATACCACCTAAGTTTAAGCGTGTAAGAAGATTTCTTTCAATTCACTTTTTTCAATGGCTTTCAACATGTTTTACAAAAGCAAATTACAATTTTACTATGGCATATTCTCTATTTCCATAGTAAATGATGAGTAAAAATGGGTCATGATCCAGTTTAACTACAATCTGAACCAGACAATTATTTTATCAGCATGCAGCAAATTCTCAGTTGTGTTAAAGCATAAACTGCATATTATTTTAAGCATAAAACCAATCTATGGAAACTACAGAGTAATATTTGTAATAAAAAGGTAATATTAAGAGAAAAAGTGACATTATGATGTTACAGATGGAGCTTTTGTTTGGGAATCAAACTATTTGGGATCTGGATATATATATTTTGGTTGTCCCTTCAAGAACTATTGATAGAGTGCTTGCTGTATGCCAGGCTGCACACTATACACTGTGGTATAAATGGTCAAATAAATGAAAAAATCCTTACTCCTCACTGAGTCTGAAAAAAAACTAAGGAGTACTATGAGGAATGATATTTGGGTACGATAAAAGAATAAAAGGGGTCCAGAGGTATAGATAGTTTAAGATCCCTGCAAAACTGTCCACATCCTCTCAGCTAGAATCTGTGACTATGTTATCTTACACGGCATTAGGAATTTGGGGAGGGGGGTGTTATCCTGGATCATCTAGGTAGGACCAGTGCATTAACAAGGGTCCGTATAAAAAAACACAAAGGAACAACAAAGCCACAGAAAGATATAGTGACTGAGGTCAAAGAGTAGAAAAGAGGCCTAACAGATGGCTTTGAAGGGGCCATAAACTAAGGAATCTCTGTGGGCTCTGGAACTGGAAAAGGCAAAGACATTCTCCCTAGATCCTCTAGAAGCAACAGGGAAGGACCTGCTGACTCCTTCGTTTCAGCCCATTGAGACCCACACTGGACTCCTAAGCTATAGAAGGAAGGAAAAAGATGTATCATTTCATATTATTTTTTTTAATGTTTATTTATATTTGAGAGAGTGAGCATGATTAGAGAAGGGGCAAAGAGATATGGAGACAGAATCTGAAGAAGACTCCAGGCTCTGAGCTGTCAGCACAAAAGCCCAGCATGGGGCCTGAACACATGAACTGGGAGATAACCTGAGCCGAAGCCAGATGCTCAACCAACTAAGCCACACAGGTGCCCCAAAAATGTGTCATTTTAAACCCTTATGTTTGTAGTCATTTGCTAGAGCCACAGTGGGCATTTACAACCATTGGGAAGCTGCTGCAGTCATAATTCATCTTAGATAGTATTCTGTGAGTAATTCTAAATGTAGACAATGTTGTTGATCTCCATTCAGTGTAACTTTCAATATTTCCAGCTCTTTCACT
This sequence comes from Proteles cristata cristata, assembly GCA_017311185.1. Classification (NCBI taxonomy): domain Eukaryota; kingdom Metazoa; phylum Chordata; class Mammalia; order Carnivora; family Hyaenidae; genus Proteles; species Proteles cristata. The sequence continues at coordinate 34,036 of JAESUZ010004092.1, read as the reverse complement.
CTCTCTCATCTCCATCCCAAGCCTTCGTAAATATATGTGCGTGCACACACACATCCCTAAACGCACATTCTAAGGCTTTTCCATTAAAAAAAACTTACACCAAGAATCCCCAGCACTGCATTCATAAGGACTTGTATTTTATTCCGGAATTTAATTTTTTTTTTCTCTTTTCTCCTTTTCCTATGTTCAGTGTTTTTCACTGAGTTAAGTCAACAAATACCTTCCTGGGTGGATTAAGATTCAACCATGTAAAAAGAAAAATGGAAACGTCATACGTAGTGCTTAAGTAGTGTGTATCTGGGAGTGTTCAAAGTACTTTCAAGAATATATTCCTTAAGAACTATGCGTGTTAAATGCCACACTTCAAAACTGAAATCCTTGGCCAATTGCCTTGACTGATTTTTTTTTTTTAAGTTTATTTACTTATTTGATAGAGAGCGAGACAGGGAGTAAGTAGCCGGGGGAGGGGGGTTGGGGAGGGCAGAGAGACAATTCCAAGCAAGCTCTGAACGTCTGTGCAGAGCCCAACGTAGGGCTCAAACTCAAGAGCTGAGTGAGACCATGACCTGAGCTGAAATTAAGAGTGGAACACTTAACTAGCTGAGCCATCCAGGTGCCCCTTGATTTTTTTCTTTTCTTTTCTTTTTTTATCCATGTACCGAAGAATCCTTGATCTGACAAGTTTTTGATCACCTACTCTAGGATTTGAATCTGAAAATCTCAAAAATGATTCTATCTTATATGGCCAATTCACACACACAAACTAGTGGCACTGTATACCAGGTAAGTGCATGCATTAGAGTTACTCATGTGTGTGCAATAGAACTTTAAAAGAACCACTTCCCCAGAAGAGCAATTTTGTAGTGTATTATGTACGGAACCCACATGCCTTAGAGAAATCTCCTATAGAGATCACTATGGAGTATCTCATCTAAACAATGAACTTCCTTTCTATACATGGATGTACAAGAATTTGTCTGAAGTAAAATAAATGAATATGTGATTCTTTATTTTTTAACAGTATCAAGCAAATCTGACTGGTGTCATGTTTTTCTTTCAATTTGATCAACTGGTAACAAAATTACAGTGATCCCTTAAAAGAAAGAAAAGTTTCCCATTTTAAGAAAACAGTACTTTTGAGGGCTCTATGAATACAAACCTAACTCCTCAACTGTGGTGAAACCTTCTACTAATTTGCGACATAGAAATAAATTCAGGGTTTATTATGCCCATACAGCAAACACCTGGATAAAAAGTAAAATAACCAGGAAAACAAAAATTATTTTTGGTATTTGAGATGTCTGGGGATTTGCTGTCACTTCCTTTATCCAGATGTGATAGTCATTTTAAGCAAGTTGAGTCTTTTTCCTTTAAAAAACTAATAAACACAGATCATTAATAAAATCTAGGATTTGTTGAAAATACCCCTGTGTATAAAGAGAAAGTAACAAGATCAGTCATGGCCAGTCAGGATTTAAAATTAAATCAAGTGTCAGGGCACCCGGATGTCTCAATTGGCTCAAGGCATGATCTCACGGTTCCTGAGTTTGAGCCTCACAGAGGGTTCTGTGCTGATGGTGCAGAGCCTGCTTGGGATTCTGTCTCTCCATTCTGCCTCCCACCCCATGCCTTCCCCACTTGTGCACAAAAGAGCTCTTTGGCTCTCTCTCAAAAAATAAAAAATAAACAGAAAAATTAAATCAAGTTTTAAAATGTATCTTCAAAAGGTTGCTGTGCCTAAATACGATCAACTGTGAGGCATTCATTTGAAAAATATGCCATCTTATTTTTTGAAAAGCATCTTTAAATATTAAACTAATCGACATTCAAAGGTCCTGTGACTTACTGGGGCTATTTTCTAGGAGTAACTGATAATATTACTGCAGAATGCTAAGAAGATGCTACGCATCCTTAAAAACTAATTATTTTTTCAAATGTTGACTTGTAGCAGTTTTCCTAGATGGAATCTTAATTTGAATCCTACTCTCCGTTTTTCTTAATAAAAATATTTTGCATTGCATCTGTCTTCTACTGGCAATACTGCCAGTTTGTACTGATTTTTGGCATATTTTCCCTCTTAATTGCCTTTCCACATTCTACAGCATTATTATGCACTGATTTCAAATAAAAGTAAATGGTGATTAAACACTTTACACCCTGAAGAAAGGGAATTTGAAAGCCTTTTGGAGATGGAAGCAATCCTTGCTAACTCTTAAAATGTGAAAAAAAAATTTACTATTGGGCATTTTAAGAACGAAATTTATTTCCAGCATCTGTGATTGCAGTTTTCCTTAACTAAAAACAACTTTTGATTCATTTTTATAAAATGTTTGCCTTTGTGACAAACTCTACATAATAATAATTATATTTCATTTCAAACGAGATTTGGGAAGGTTAATTCCTGGGTGTGGTTTATTTTATAACCACCAATGTATGAATTCTATACTATTGCTCCAGAAAGTTACATTTTTTTTCCAGAGTACCTATATGAAATCTTAGTTTTCCTTTGTTTATAAGAAGTAAATCATTATCATTAGCTGATTATCCAATTTTTCCTAAAATTTTTATGCTAGAGACTCTAGACTCAATAAATATAACAATTATGTTTAGGAGGCGAATAGCAGCCTTTTTATTTTGCATAAAGAATAAGGAGGATAGAGTTGGTTCTTCAGCCTGTTTACTTATGTCAAAAACTTAACTACTGGTTTTGAACTCATCACCATGTATTTTTTTAATGTTTTATTTCTGAGAGAGAGAGGGAGACAGAGAGAGACAGAATGAGCAGGGGAGGGGCAGAGAGAGAGGGAGACACAGAATCTGAAACAGGCTCCAAGCTCTGAGCTGGCTGTCAGCACAGAGCCCGACGCGGGGCTCAAACCCGTGGACCATGAGATCATGACCTGAGCTGAAGTCGGATGCCTAACTGACTGAGCCACCCAGGCGCCCCTCATTACCATGTATTTAAATCAGGGAAGAATGAGAGGGTCAATGCAAATATGTTTAAGATTACAAGATAAATTCAAGGATTTATTACTAGGATCTAGGTTTTCTATTAATTCAAAAATACTATAATCAGAATTAGATTATCCTGGCTGACTGGTGCCCTAATGGCATTGTGGAATGGCATGTTTCTGATCCCAAAACTCTGAAAAAAAGGAAATGTCCATAAGGAATTCTGTCATGATGTATTTGTCTTAATACAAATTTGACAATATATGAACTTGTCCTGTTAAATCTATGAAATTCATTTTTATCTTGTCTTTCTACATTTGCTAATCCCATAAAGTTTTCCTATTTAGTCTTAGAAATCTTTCAGTCTATTTGACAAGGCCAAGTTTGAGCTTGGGAAATGTTTAACATTCATCTGTCTGGCTTTGGCAATTAAACTAGCCAAACTGAATAACTGAAAAGGTACACTTATAAATTGGTCCCCTCCAGGGACTTCAAAAAGTCTTGTCAGATAGTCTTAGAATACTCCTAAAATGGTATCCTAGGCCATAAGGGAAACCACAATCTATTTCCAAATGTCAATTTTGTACTGTTATCACTATTGGAACATAGTTCAATAAGACTAGAAATTAAAAGCAAAACTTAAAAAAAAATATTTCAGGGGGAACATTTTTCCAAAAAATGTTTTGGAAGAAAGGAGAAGTTAGAATAGAAATTTGAGACTATTTTGTGTAAACGAAGATGAGAATATCTTGTGACAAAAAATCTATAGGGGCTAAATTTGTAGTCAAGAAAAAATTAAAAGCTTTGTGAATCTTACTGAATGAGAAAGTCTAACATGAGATGAATTCACTCCAAGAGGTTAGAAAAACAATAATCAAATAAAATGAGACAAGTAGGAGAAATAATATAAAGATGTAATGAGATAAGTTTCCTTAGAAAACAAACACTACAGGGGCACCTGGGTGGCTCAGTCACTTGGGTATCCAACTTTGGCTTAGGTCATGATCTCACGGTTTGTGGACTCAGGTGCTCACAGCTCAGAGCCTGGAGCCTGTTTTGGATTCTGGGTCTCCCTCTCTCTCTGACCCTCCCCTGCTCATGCTGTCTCGCTCAGAAACAAATTAAAAAAAATAAGATAAAAAAACCAGAAACTTACTTTTTTTTTAAAATACAGGTAATGTTTTTTAATAAATGAATATATTCATGATTGGCAAGCTTTTTCTATGAAAGCTCACAGAGTAAATATTTTCTAAGCTTTGCAGACCGTAGGGACTCTACAGCAACTACTCAAACCTCTCAGGGTAGCGAAAAAGCACTCACAGACAACACGTAAGTGAATGGATGTGGTTATGTTTCAAGTCAATGTAATATAAAAATCAACAGCAGACAGGATTTGGTTTGCTTGCATAGTTGGCTGACCTCCAAATTAAACCAAGCTTTCTCAATAAGAATCCCCATTCGTTTTCTAGAGTGAGGGGAGCATTTAAAACATGAACACCTATCAATATTCCTTGAACACTCAGAGGAAACAAAGCAGAAAAAAGCAATGAATTATGTAAGCATTAAAAAGAGGTGTATACTCTAACTCTTTTACAAAATTTATCTGAAGGAAAACATTACACTTCTTGCTGAAACCTAGGAACTTGAATGTACTGAATGCTTTAGGAAGAGGCACTGGAAAAATTCCAGAAGCAGGGATGGCAGCCTTTGGCAAAACTAAACTCCCGAAACAAGAAGTGCAGATATACAGTATGAAAAGAGAAGATGTATGTAACAAATGATCCTGAAGTTACTCTTTTTATAAAGGAGTAAAAATATCTATGTAATTTTCTATAAGTAAATAAGTACTATGATCAATTCAGGTTTATTGTTATCCTGTAGCCATTAGCCATTATTTGAATACGTCTTTCTTGACAAATTCTTTGATTATCTGAAAAATCTAAGACAAATAACAAAAAAATAGAATTTCGGAGACTTCCCTTTGAGTAACTAGTATCAAGTAATAACTTACTTTAAATCAATAACCAATAAATATTTTAAGAGGATGAAAACAGTAAGAACAAGCCAAATGAGAATGGTCTATAGTCAAGATGAATAAAAATTTAAAACTATGGAGATAAAAGATTTGGTAAAATGTAGACCTGTCATAACCTGTCATGATCTTGATGAGGAAAATTCCCTATTGCTAATATATATATCTTCAATATCTAAATTTCAATTGTGATTACATTACATTAGTATTTGGAGTTTGGAAAACTGATTCTAAATATAGTGTGAAGGAATAAAAATGACATTAGCCTACATTTATGAAAAGATTCTCTGACCAGCATCAAGGACTGTGATTAGCAGTCTCCAACTGTTAGCCCCTTTAGGGTCCACCTCAGCTTCTGAGTAGAATTCACACTGTCCTTATAGTACCCCCAGAAAATAACTGATCAAGTAGCTGCGATTCATAGCTCACTCACCACCACTGCCACCTTGTTCTTTTCTGAGCTCATAACTATCTCTGTGGAAGAGGTTTTGAATGACTAGCTCAAGTAAGAAAAACCTAGGCTGGTGTACAGATTTCAGCTCAGAATATGAGACAATTCTGGAAAGGGAGAATGGCTATACTAGAGAAACTCTCAGGAATGACTTGAAGAGTGGAGGGGGAAAATCTCAGTGAGAAGAACTTAGAACAATCCACCTTATCATTCACTTTATGTCAAGTAAGTAATTATCACAAGTTAGAAGATTATACACACACAAACACACACACAGAAATATATGTATGTATGTGTATATATATATATATATATATATATATATATATATATATATATATATATATATATATTCACAGCTGGTATCAAAAAAGTCTGGAATAATGGTGTGTGGATGGAAAGCAAAACACAAACTAAATGAATGAGGATACCTTTGTTTTACTTGTTACTGCCCTCCAGAAAGCATCCTCCATCTAAGCGGCACTAAACCAAATAGACAAAATTATTTAGCCAGTTAATATTAGCCAACCTTCAACAATGGCTACACCAGAACTGTCATGACAGGTGCACCAATAGAATGGTCAAGGCAGCAGAGATGAACGGTAGTGCGGGCTCAGCAATACGGCCCCCTACTTAACAAGGGTAACTTAGCAGTTTCTGCCTTCAAATGCCAGCCAGAGAAACCAGCAATGAGCTCTTGGTATGACAGCCTTCCTCATAGAGATCCCTGGAAAAAACCAAGGGTGTATTCATTCAGGTATAAACACCTCTTCTGGGTAGGGGATTGTATTTCTTGCCCACAGTATCTCAGCCAGCATCATTATTGGTAGCCTTTTCATTTATACTTTGGATATCTAGAAATGTAAATAATATATGCTGACACAACAGTGTAACAGCCCATAATCATTGAACTATATGTATGAATATAGAAAAAAATCGTCCTAGCTAGATTATGGTGATAATATGAGTGGTTTTTTTTAATGTGGATTTTCCCTTCATTTTTTCCATGCTACAGGCTGATTTTCCTGTAATAAATATTAAATACTCTATTTTTCAATTTAAATATAATATCATAAATCATTAGTGTTCTGTCGGACAGAGTACCAGCGAACACAACAGTTTGCTATTCCACCTCCTATAACTAAACATCTTGTATTTCCAAATAAACTGAATTTTGTAGACAATTTCTACACTGACCAGACAAAATTCTATTAGAGCATGTTGGACATCATTTGTACTCTTCCATCTGTAACTACTATAGCCAATAGGGATGGAGGGTACAGTGCTATAGCCCTAGGTCTATGTGAAGGATTACTGCTAAATAAAATGGCAAGGGCTCAAGTTTATAGCTCCTTCTCAGCTGTGGAGCCACACTATTAAATAAAAATTCACTTTGTTTTTTTTTTTTTTTTTTTTAAAGTTTATATAGTATTTTTTTAAGCTTCCCCCAATCTTTTTCACAAAAGGGCTGGTGAAAAGTAGAAAATTTTGTCAATTGTATATAAAATAAACAATCCCTGGAGATCCATAGCCTGCCTAACAGCTGTGAGTCTCTGTGACTGTTATCTAAAAGCAATATTCAAAAGGCTCTTTGGGGACCATAGAATATAGGATATGAATTGCTTGTTAGTACGTATTTGTTGTAAGGGGTATGGCAAGCCAAATATTAATTTCTTATTTCGCAGCTACACAACTATGTTTTCTAATCAATGGTCAGAAACATTAGCATTTACTCTTTCTTTATATTGTTGCAAAGAAAGAAATAGGTATTATCTTATGTCTACAAGTATGCACCAACAACTCAAAGCTGAAACAGTATGGCTTTCCGTGAAGATTTATTATTTTTAGGTCTTTCTCTTTTCCCTTTACTGAGTTCATTTTAGAAAGAGATAACAAAAATAACCATACACTAGTCTTATTTTTATCTAAAATTCTAAGGCATTATAGTGTGGAATGCAGATGGCTTTTAGAAGTAGAAAAGCAGACCAACTCTCCATTTCCAAGAATCAGGAATATGATAAATGCTTTCTCATTAAAATGAACATATTTAATTCAGATGACAACACTAATAAACCATGTGCGGCCTCAATTATTTCATTATGATGCAAGATTAAGTATTTTTTCACATTGACCTCCTTTTCTCCAGACTGATAGAATAAAAAAATGATGTATGTAAAAACATGAAATTCTTAAATATATAGTTCAAAGGGCACAGTATCTCCCTATTTACCTACTAAAGCATCAATCAGTTTTATAAACCAGTATTTAATAGATTCAAATATATTTTATAAGCAGGTAATTTAAGTGTTAAATCTTTGTAAATGAACATCTCCATATATTGTAGAATTTGAGTATTACTTTCCCTATTCAGGGATATTAACTATGCCAATTTATTTTCACTTATGTAATATCACAGTAGGTACTGCATAAATTAATAGCACTAGATGTGGATAAAGCCTTGTAAAAAGCATCGTCTTGAAAGATAGCTGTTTTCACCTACCACTTGAGAGTTACTTTGTAAGCTGGAAGAAAAGCTGTATCAGCAAATTACAAAATGTTATTTGCTCTGTTATGCTGTTCAGACAGCATCTGTCTAATCCTGTTTCCAGGGGAGCCACATTTGAGTTATGAAAAAGTAGATAAACAGTAGCAACTGCTAACAGACCAAGCTTAGGCTCTCATGGAATACGACAAGTAAGTTTTTGAAGACTATAAGTTTCTAGAGAGTAGTCAAGGATGCTTCCTACCTCCTTTCAGCAAAACCAAAAGGAGCCAGTCATCTAAAAGGTCATTTTATCAGGTCAACTTAGGCTTGATGAAGAATTCAAAGTAGCAGTGGGTTGAACAAGCTAGAGATTTATTTTTTATTTTTTATTTCTTAAAGTAACAACCTAGACTAGGTATTCCAAAAATTAATAGCAGTTAACTGCTGGCTATTATGCTGTGCTACCATCCTTATGTGTGACATCCTCACTGTGGTCAGGCGGCCACTTGAACCCAAACACCATGCCTCCCTTCCAGCTCAGTGGAAAGAAAAACAGATTCCTCCTCTAAAGAAGGACCTTCTCTTCTAAGAAACTTCTGAGAATTTTTTCACAGGACACTAAACTACATTGCATTGTCCAGAACTCCATCACATGGCCATACTTAAATATCACCGAAGATGCAAAATTAGTTCACTGTATACCCAGATAAAAATCACGAGTTTTGCTACTGTAGTATCAAGGGCAGATAGCAGTCCTTGATACAGCCACAAACTTCAAGAGAATTGCTCTTATTTCTGTTTTTGAGACCAAGATAATAATGTTAATGCAGATACATACAAAATTGGATAGGAAGAATGTGAAAACATGGAACAAACATAGAATACCAAGGAGAGCTTCACAGTTTGTGAGTTTGAGCCCTGCATCAGGCTCTGTGCTGACAGTACAGAGCCTGCTTGGGATTCTCTCTCCCCCCCTCCCTCTCTGTTCCTGGCTTTTTTTCATTTGCTTTTAACTACGTAGGTAATTATATCTTTGCTTCACTTCATGAATTTGAACCTAAATGATGAAAAATATATAGAACAAAGGAAGAAAAACACTCAAACTCAAAGATGTTTGGACTAGGAGTAACAGATCTCAACTCTTAAGCCCTGTTCATATGACCAAAAAAACTGGTATTCTTAACTCCAAAATATGTGCCTCTTTACTGCCGCTTTCATATACCAATATATAAGCCTTCAAATAGATTTGTAAATCCCTCTTATTATCGTAGTAGATCTGAAAATACATTGCTTATTAATGTATTTTATCAAATGCTTATTAATATAATGAGACAATAATTATGGTATATGGAGAAAATTATATAAATACATATAGATAATAGTTTATTACTTTTGATTGTTAAAAATCCAGATAAGCTCAAGAAGCATAAAAGAAATAAAAAGCCATAAACTCCCACACTGTATGCGTCGTATGTGCACATCAATAATTTGGAACATTTCATTTTGTTCCAAATTTTGTTCCTTCTTTGTGCACTTAAGACAATATGGAGGCTTCACCTCACTTGAGAAGAGGATGGAGCTAAAATACTTAAAACAAGGTATGTATCATAACAGACAAAGATAGTTTATTACACTGAGATTCAAATCCAATGCAGTAAGGGGGAGGAAAACAAAAGGACTGATTCTTAAAGTTCGGATTGTGGCAATAGCTTGACTGATGATACCAGTTTTAAAGTATGGAGTTTTCAGATTTGTGTGAGTTTTGGGTTTTTGTTGTTTTTTCCCCTGCTATGATAGTCACATCTCTGTGTAGTTGAAAGGAGTGACAGCCTGGGGAGCTGGCCAGATAGCAAGGTAATGCTGGAACCCCTCTGTGACCTTTTAACAGTAATCTGAATCTACCTTGTCAGAACGGGTGTTTGTAACATGTCTTCCTGGACTTCCCACTAACCACACTCTCCATCATTCTCTTTGGGCAGCAACTCTGTCTTTGAAGAGACATCAAAGCACACCATGTGACTTGAATGACTTTGTGACTCAGAACCCATGATTCTATTCTCATCCACTTTATTACTATCTTTACTAGGTCATAGAGACCTAATAGAAATTGTTCGATTGTGAATATGGGTGATACCATGACTGCTGGAGACAAAAAGGGTCATTATTCCATGAAGCATACATACCTACTTAAGCCAAGAAATGAAGCTCCATCACTGTTCCCTCCCTAATGAGCGAAGCTATGTAGTACATGGTGAAATGTGTACAAGTGCATTCATCAATTGCTATGAATTTCCAAGGATTTAGGATTTTTTTTACTTTTCCTCAAATCTCTTACACTGATACCTTAATTACGAAAAATACAGAAAAACTAAAAGAAGAAGAAAAAAAAAAACCCAGAAGCCCCCTTATTGACATGGTTAGGGAAGTTCTGGAAATCCTGCTACTTTAGACTACTGGTGGCCAAAGAGAAGTCTTTATAAAATTCAATTAAGGCAGAGGAATAAATGGCCTGAGAACTGAGAAAGATTGATTACTTCTTGTGAGCATTAACCTAGGAAGGCCTTTTAACCAAGCTGGTATATTTAACAGACCTTGAAAAATAAAAGTATTTGTGAAGTTTGTTTAAAACTGTTATTTCATAAGCAAAGAGGCCTCAAATCCAAAACTAATTAAGGGCAAAGATAGCAGGATGCTTCTAATGAAAGGGTTACAGCGCACTTGCACCCTTTACTTAGCTCTAAGAGAGACAAGCCAATGGCCACCCTTGAGCTTTAGAGAGTCCACATGTCAGAGACACACACACAAATCGAGTTCTTCTATCTCATCAGGGAAGCTAGGTTTCTTCATCTAATGCTCAAGACAAACAACATCTGTTCCCTCTCATCCAACAGAGAAACCCTTCCCCAGATCTTGCCCTCAGTACAAAACAATTTACAATTTTACTGCATCCCAGCACCAGAAAGGTTTAAAATTTGTGCCACGGCCACTGCGAAAGATAAACACTGCCTCAGAGTTTGGGCAGAATGTGAAAGACAGAAATATTTGAAGAAAAGGCAAATGAATACACTTCTGAAATGATTTCCATGGGTACGCATCTAAGCAGGTTCTGCCTACTGAGATGGAACATCTCAGCACTAGTTCTGTGTATTCATTTCTTGCTTCCTTTAATGTTTCAACTTCCGGTTCTAGAGGTACGGAGGAATTACAGTAGGGATCTCAAAAACTGTATGTGGCAGCTAAGGAATATTTTACAATATTAACAAATTTCTGTTACTTTTAAATTTGTACAGGTATAGCCTAAAATACAACATGATTTACATGGGCGAGTGGACACTAACATTAGAATTTCTAAAAACTTATTTTGTATATGTAAGCATTAATCCTAACTTTAAACATGAAGTGAAGAACTGTGAAAACTTTAAATAAATTTGTTTTAAAATTATTTTCATTTACACATTTTGCCCTATTTGTTTTCTAAGACAGACCCAAGGGTTCAGGGTGCCTGATCCAGGGCATGAAACCCTAGCTACTCTGGGACAAACACCAGACTGTTGAGATCCTCTCTACTGTAAGCTCCTGGGGACAAGAGTGGGGTTTTGAGGAAAACGTCTCTACCTAACCACCTGTGTCAATATAGCCCTTTTATCTTTTGTTGTGGCAAAGAGTTCACCCAGTTTCAGATCTTTTTCAGAGGGAAATGATCCATTGGTAGCTGTTGACTCTGGTGTGTCCATGAGAAAAGTTGAGTTCATGATCTGCTTGCTCTCCCACCTCAGACCACTCTTCTAATTTTTAATGAGTATGCTAATGTTTTGAAATAAAGACAAACTTACACAAACACACATGAAAAGCAATTTGCATTTTTCTATTTAATTCTAATGACTCTGTTCAAATCAGGTGAACTCTGAATAAAATGTTTAATTTCTTAATCTTTCAGATCAATGCTCTCCATTAATATTTGTTGTGAGTTGGTCAGTTTGATTTAATTCTAATTTTTGATGACCTTATGTTCAAATTAGGTGAACTCTGAGTAAAAGATTTCATTTCTTAATCTTTTCCATCAATGCTCACCATTAAAATTTTCTAGCATGATGGAAATATTTTCTACTTGCCCTGTCCCATATATCACCTACCAGGAATACTTAGCTATTAAGCCATTCATGTGGCTGATAAACTACATTTTGACTTTAATTTTAATTTGAATAGTCATGTGTGATTAGTGGCTCAGAATCAAAAAGCATAGCTTTAGAATATTACTTTCTACTCAATTTATGAACATATTTTATGGTCCATTAGATAATTAGTAATTTGCTCAAATAAAGGCAAACACAGTAAACTTTACAAAACAATTATGTAGTGATTTTAACTCCAGAACTCCCCATCCCATTATCAGAATGTGGAGAAATGCATAAAATACTCCTTATCCTTATTATTTGGCCCATTTTAAGTTTTATAAAAACATAGCTTTGTATATTTTTCATTTCATGGACTTGAAAGAAAATCGAAGAAGAAACATAAAATGTATTTATTTACTATACTGCTTAACTTACATCTCTTAAATGCTTGGGATACATGATATGTTGCCTGTCTTCTTCTCTTTTCCTCTTCCTGGAATGAAGACCTTAGAGAGGGTAAGACTCCAGACATTACCCAGATAGTAGATGAATAGAATTCTAGGCCATTCTAGGTTTGGATAGTATTTGAAGAATAACGATTTAAAAAAAAAAATCAGCTATAGGATATGGTGTTTTATAAAAAATGATGTAGTATAGAACAGGAAGGAAGGATCTGAGGAAGGACACAACTGATGGAGAACAGGCAAGGCTCTATGCATGACATGCAGAGAACAGTAGTGACCATGGAACACGAATTAAAAAAATGACAAACATCAAAGTAACAACTTACAGGTTATTCCTTAATAAATACATTACATTTGGATTTTTGAAATCCTCACTTTGTGGTAAAGACATGGCAATGGCCAACAAAGTCCCTGAATAAAGTTCTAGTTTTCACTTTATGGCTGTATGGGAAATGAAGCATTGCTTGAATTCTTTGAGTATTTATTTTGTCATGTGAAATATGATAACAATCAGGCATCCCTCAGTGGAGGACTTTGAGAATCAAGAGATAAAGTGTGGGTTCAAGTGCTTAGTAGAATCCTAGGTACTGTGCAAAATGTAATGTAAGAAATCATTTTCATAATAATGGCAATTGTTACCCATTATATGATTCAACTTAGGTTAAAGTTTTAATATTTAGAAAAATTATCCACTTAATGATCTTTTTTTGTTAAAAACAAAAACATGTTTTTAGATCCTAAGTCTGTAATTTCTAAGGATTCCAAAACTAGGAAACTGTGGCCAGAAATAGGACGCATATGATAAATTGTTCTGTAAAGAAAAACAGTAAGATATGCACTTGGTCATGCATTTATAAAAGTTATTATTTCTATTCATTCATTGCATTCATTCTCAGTTTAGGTAACTATTTGTCATGGCCTAAATGCTTAGCACCAAATGAGCAGCAGCTCCAAAGAGAGACATAGAGAGAAAAAGAGCAAGAGAATGTTTTTTTAATTTTACTTATTTTAAGAATTCTCTACACACAACATGGGGCTCATATGCATGACCCCAAGGTCAAGAGTTTCATGCTTTTCTGACTGAACCAGCCAGGAGCCCCCAGGCGGAGAGATTTCTCAAGTACATGTTCTCTAGAGCCTATCATCCATACTTCAAGAGGTTTCTAAAATAGACTATTTTCTCTTTCTTCACCTTTGAAAAGATTTCTTACATCAGAATTAGTAACATACAGAAATTCTTATCTTTAATTTCCTTTAGGTCAAAATAAAACTATAGAGTCCATTTGATCAAACATGTAGAAGAGGAAAATTGAATAATAAAATGCTGGGGTTTAGAGCTTATACAATTGCCAGAAAGGACTTGTACACATCATAGGGCTTCCTTATGTTCATTCTGTTGATATACAGTATCCAGAATTACAGTTCAAGTTATAAGCTCTGTTACAGTTACATCAAAGACATGTTTTGTAAATAGCTTGAAAAAAGCACTCTGACAAGCAGATAAAGCCAATAAATTTATAAATATTTTCTAATGCCACATACATCATTAGAAACTAAATCCAGGCTATTTTAGGCCTATGTGGGGATTTTAATAACTGAAAAGGCTCTTTAAAATCAAGTTGTTAAAAGCATTTTCAGTAAATGTATTAACACCTAAAAGCTACTAATTAATGAGTTATCTCCTATGCACCAGATAATGTGTTAAACCTATCATTTGGACAACAAATAGACAAGCCTCAGAGTGGGAAGTTTGAGCTCCATGTTGGGTAAAGATTACAAAAACAAAAAACTGAGAACAAAAAAACCCACACAAGCAAGAACAAATAGTATTTAATGTCAGTAATGCCAAAAAGGAAAATTGAGAATTTTCAAATCGCTCTAGATAGATGCAGAACTATAAGCAATTTCAACACACAATGAATGTTCCCAGTACCACCACTCAAAAGCCTTGTTCTAACCCTACCCATCTCAAGAAAGAAGTAGATGTGAAAACCTACGGCCTTCCTCCAAAATACACCTCACTACCAAAAGCACTAGGAAGGCCATCAAAACTAACAAGCAAATTTATTGGCCAATTCGCAGTTCTTAAATCACTAGACTTATGAGCAGCATTTCACGTCGTGTTTGACACCCTCCTTTCTCAGACACTTTATTCACTTAAAGTCCACCTCTCACTCTGGGTTCCTCTACCTCCTTGCTACTTTCAGTTGTCTTTATCAATCCTTTCTTATCTTCCCATCCTCTAGCTGACGAAGTATCCTTGCACTTAGTGTTTTGCTTACTTTGGTCTCAGTGTTAAGTAATCTCATACAGACTCAGGATGCTAACTTTCCAATTCATATGTCCCCTGAATGTCAGATTCATTTGACATCTTGACATCTGAATTTCAATGTATAATAGGCATTTCAAACTTACCAGGTTAAAAACAGAATCACCCATCTCCTTCTACTTGGCAAACCTGTTCTTCCCATAGTCTTGTCATGTTTTTTAGAATATAAACAAAATCCTTACTTTGAACCACAAGGTTCTACCTGAGCAAGACTTCAGAGACTCCCTTGGTATTATATGCCAGTACCCTGCCTTCACTGAGTCTACTCAAGGCAACTGGCCTTCCTGCTTTCTCATGAAGTATGAGAAAAACCATCAGTCCCTGACACAGAGGCACTGGGCTGACACCACTAGGCCTCAGGGCTACTACTACTACAAGCTGTCCTGAGGCCAACCATTAGGCCTGGATATTATGATAAGGGGTATGGTGTTCACAGCTAAGCCATATTGTTTCCTTGAGGACATCAATGGCACTATACAGAGTGTCATAAATGTAGTTGACACTCAATAAATATTAGCTGAATAAAGAGCTGAAATCAGTAAGTGTCATCAAAGGCAGGAAGTACTTTTGCACTCTAACTGTAGCACAGCTGAGGTATATGGATGTTCCAAATTGCAGTAAGCCCAATTACACCTGTTTGAGCATATTCAAAGTAAATTTCTACTAATGATCATTATGTACGTCATTTAGCTTGCAGCAACTTGTAACTTTTTAAAAACTTTGCCCTTCTCTGGTTATTTCATCTTCTAGAAATACCTAGCTAACCACTGATTTGATTCTGTTTTTACAAGAATAAGAACTTGATTTTGCCCTCAGGTTCTATTTCTTATAATTTTGTTCCAAGTTGAACTTAGCGTCTCTCTACAAGAACAGAAGAATTAAGTGCTTAAATTCCCAGCTGCTATTAGTTGCCTAGTTGTAACAGTAGCTCTGGACTAAGACTACTAATAGAGGGCTACACTGAGATTTTGCTGATAGGTTGAATTTATTTTTTCTCTTCACCAGGGCTGTCACATTTGTCTGATCTCCCTTTTATTTCATTTGACTTTCCAACTTCTCATTTAGGGATACATATATATATATACATATATATATATATATATGTAAACTAAGAACTTAATCAGGATTTACCCTTTCAGGAGATTCCCGTCTAGGTAGAACAGAAGAAATCATGTTGATAAAAGTGTTTTTGTTAATAAGTTAGCCATCATTCTTATTTTTTACATATATGATATATATAAGTATTAGCTATATGACAGAAAATGTTAAATATTCCCATTACAACACAGACATTATATTAATAGGCCTAGGTATGAAGAACACAAATATATAATATTCATTAACTAAGACAGTTATAATTTTTATCAGTAATTTTTTAAAATATTTATGTAATCTGGTTGCAAGTTACATTATTTCAGTGGAGAAATACCTTTGTTTTTTAATTCATACTTTTAAGGACCTATCACTGTTTTAAGTACACAATACCTCTAATTTTTTTAAACATCACATTCAAGGGGGAAAAATATGTATTTATTGCCCTATATGTAAATATGATGACACTTTGAGTTTGCTTATAGATTGTATACTATAAAATATAAAATTCCTTATTAGTATTTTTTATTAAAGAAGTAGACTGAAACATCTCAATTTTAGATTTATCAATTGATGGCACTGCAGTTAGGTTTTTCATCTGTTTGATTCTCTAAAATATCAAGTTCCCTTTGCCACCTTCAGGAATAGGAAAGGGAATAGGGAAAGTTTGATTCTTCAAAAATTTTAACAAGTATCTCAATCTTCTGAAGGGCATATATGAAGTGTTTATAGGTAACATATTTAATCATGCCATATTGAACACTTTCTTACTAAACTTGGGAACATGACAAGAGTATCTGCTCATACCAATTTGAATCCACATTGTTAAGTAGTCTCCCCCCACCCCATTCATGGTTTTGTGTTCTGTGCTTAAGCTATCCACAGTCAACAGAGGTCTGGACAAGACTACTTATCTCCTCCACTCTTTACAAAGAAAATGAGGTAAAAAAAAAAAAAAGTGGTTTTGACTAATATTAGTCTCCTTACCTGAATCATTGCAGAAATATTCTGGAAATGGGGCATTCTGATCACTTGAATCCACTCAGATATTCCTAGGAATGCAACAAATTAAAACATTCTAAGAAAAAAAAATTCTGAACAAAAAAGACCATAGTAAAACAATAAAAATACCTATTCTCTGAAGCAAAAAACATTTTATCAATTACATAATATATATGTATTATTTATTTTGGTCTACTAACATGTTCTTCCTATTTCCTTCTCAAGAAGATCAAAAATAATTACACAAGCATCGAGAACTACTCTCTAGCTAGTCTCTATTCCTCTGGTTCCTCTACTTCCAACACTACTTTTAGCTGGGCAAGGATCCTTAAAACATAATATTTATGTGTGCATAAGATCATTTTACTTAACCTCACACTTGACAATGACTCTCAAGTATTGGATATTGGAATTTCATTCAAATTTGGAACTCTCAACACCTATGATTGAAACAAGGATCATCCAGCTACTTAAATATTTCTAAGACCTTTCAACAATTACAAATTTCAAGTATTAATATTTGGATGTTTACATTCAATATGCCAAATCTTAAGAGTATTATGAATACAGTGCTTAAAACATTTGCATATATTGATAAAAGATTACATATAATTAAAGGTAACAAGATTATATATTATGCATTTACTCATATATCCAGAGCTATAGATTTATAACATAAAAGGACTGGAACAAGAAATGAAGATGTCACACTGTTGTGGGTCATGTTAAGCACTTAAATAAACAAACTTTCTTCCAGAACAAAGCTCATCATTGAGGAGAAACTGTTGGCAGGGTAATCCAAAGTCAAGAAGACAGCAACAATGGGGGCCAAGAAAAGCTAAGTTTCAAATAAAATTTCAAGAATGGAACATAAACAAAAATAATAAAAATCAAGAATGGAACAGAGAAAAAGCAGAGCTCATAATACAGGAAGCAAGATTCATTGTTAACTGATGAAAATGAGAGAAGAACACACACTAGAATGATAAACTTAGAAAATCTATCCTGACCAGTTTGTTCTTGTAACAGCACAAATCAAACCAAATTTGATTTCACCATGTCAAACCAGCAAAAAAAATAGATCCTGGTGAAACCTCAATACAAAATTATCACATGATAAAAACGTATATACCAAAATAGTGTTCTATGAACACCTCTTGAACAGAAACGTATGCCCAGAAACTAAATTCTTAAAAAACATCTTAGATTTCAATCTAAAATTTTTTTCCAGCTGTGTGGAGATAAAACTGGCACATAACATTGTGTATTTAAACAATAGCATGGGATATGACACATGTAGATTTTGTAAAATGTATACAATATAGTTAACAAATCCATCACCATACATGATCACTGGTCTTTCATATGTAATGAGAACATTTAAGGTTTATTCTCTTATCAAGTACAATAGGTACCCCTAAAATACTGATCCTGTTAAAGGTACTTTATACCATTTAACTAACATTTCCTTTCCCACAAGCCCCCAGCCCGTGGCATCAACCATCCTACATTGTTTGAGTTCAGCTTTTATTAATTCTGAATGCATATGACAGCATATAAACTATTTTTCTCTTACTCATTTCACTTAGTATAATGCCTTCAAGTTCTGGTTTTATTCCAAATACTAGTATTATGTTTATATGACTGAAGAATATCTCACTTTACATATACACATTTTCTTCATCCATTCTGTGTGCAGGGATACTTGCCCACAAGCAGCTTCTGTATCTTGGCTATTGTGAATAATGCAACAATAAATGAAGGGGTGCAAATAGCTCTTCCAAATAGTAATTTCATTTCCTTAGCATATATATCCAGAAGTGAAAGACAGTAGAGTACCAATGAGTGAGGGAGGGGCAGATAGCGAGGGAGAGAGAGAATCCCAAGCAGGGTCTCAAGTGTCAGGGTAGACCCTGATGCAGGCTCAAACTCCCAAACTATGAGATCATGACCTGAGCCAAAGTGGAGAATCAGACACTCAACCAACTGAGCCACCGAGGCGCCCCTGTAATTTTAGTATTTTGAGCCACCTCCAGAATGTTTTCTATAGTGGCTGTACCTATTTACATTGGCACCAACAGTGCACAAGGGCTCCCTTTCACCCACATCCTCACCAACACTCATTAGCTCTTGTCCTTGTGGTAACAGCCATTCTAACAGGCTTGAAGCTGTATCTCATTGCTGTTTTGAGCTCTGTTTCCTTGATCAATAGTGATGTTTAACCCCTTTTCATATATGTGTTGGCCTGATTACTTACAGGTCTTATTTGCAGAACGGTCTATTCAGCTCTTGTGGCTATTTTTTAATTAGATATGTTTTTATTGTTCTTGATTAATAGGTATTCCTTTTTTGTTTTGAAGATTAGCCCCTTATCAGATGGTTGGCAAATATTTTCTCCTATGGCATAGGTTGTCTTTTCATTTTGTTCCAGGTTTCTTTGGCTGTGTAGCAGCTTTTTAGTTTGATGTAGTCCCATTTCATTTTTTTGTTTGTTTGTTTGTTTTGTTTTGTTTTTTGTTTTTTTGCTTATGTTTCCTGTGCTTTTCAAGTCTGATCCAAAATGCTGCTGCCAAAAGCAACATCAAGAAACCTTGCACCTATATTTTCTTCTAAAAGTTTTATGGTTTCAGGTCTTTGGATGTGCCTGCTCTTCACTTGTTCCCTCTTCTCTCGAAGTAGGGTTTTTTTTTTTTTTTTTCCCAGATTGACTGCAGGCCTTCCCTCAATGTGGCAATGATAAAATGCATGCTCACATGCTTTTTCCTTGTGCAGTGCTTGATGTCCATGTTTCTGTGCTTTCAGCAGAACCCCCAGAGTCTGGTGATCTGTGTGTGTGTGTGTGTGTGTGTGTGTGTGTGTGTGTACACCTGCACACGTTAACTAGCCACCCGCAAAGTCTCACTCTCACCACCCTCAAGGGCCTATACAGGAAGCTGGCTGTCAAGTAGGTTTATGTGTCAGTAAGGCACATTCCCAGTGGCTTGTGAGTCCATCTTGAGGGAGTCCATGAAGCAGAAGGATCTGCATCCCTTTGAGGTCTCAGAGCCTGGATGCTCTTCTCCCAGCTGCTTCCTGTTCCCCAGTGGTGCAACTCTACTCAATACTCAGGATAGGGCAGTAAAGAAGAAGGCCTGTTTGGCATCATTCCTTCAGGGGTCACGTGGGTCAAGTCGAACAGTCCTTCTTCTTCAATCTATCTAGTTTTGGCTTACCCCCCCCCCCAGTGTTATGCTAGAACTTCTGTGTTAGACTCACTCTCATCCATGGAGGATTTTAAGAATTGGTGTTCTTGTTTGGGTGTGAGAGGGGAGGTAAAGACAATAGCCAACTGCTAGTCTGCCATTTTGTCACTATCCTGAAGTTATTTAAGGTAACAGAGTTATGAAAGATCAACACGAAGTGCAATTAGAAGAACATGTTAATGAGGTAACTGAAAATTCAGATTTGACCAAAGAACCTGCAAGACTAAGAATTTTAACTAAAGTCAAACTCTTTCAGATATGAAAATTCAAAGGAAAAGCAAATCAACATAAGGAATAGTTATGGAAAGGAGTAGATGAGAAGGAACTTTTTTTCATCACAAGGAATTAAGGATAAAAACAGAGAAGCTGTAGAAATGGAGAATAGGTAGTCAAAAATCAACACGAGTCTAAGTTTCCCTTCCCTCCAAATAAAGCAAACAGAAGAAAATTTTAAATGCATTAGAAAATTTTCCTCAAATATAAACAAAAATTATGAAAATATACACTACATATGTAAGAAAAAGCTACACACCACACACATGAGGGAAAAACATCAGCCAAAGCTATCAGCATGGACATACATTTTCATTCAACTTCAGTTGTATGGCAGCTCAGTCAGTTAACCATCAGACTCTTGATTTTGGCTCAGGTCATGATGCCAGAGTCACAGAACCCAGGCCTATGCTGGGGTCTGCACTGGGAAGGGACCCTGCTTAAGATCCTCTCTCTGCCCTGCCCCTGGTCATGGGCATGCTGTTCAAATAAATAAGTAAAAATATAAAATAAAATTAAATTTTAGCTAAGAAATGTATATCCAGCCAATAAATATTCAAAGTGTTAAAAACCAATCTTTTGAACATCCAGGATCTCAGCAAGTATTTTTACCATGAGAGTTTGTATCTGGTAACATTCCAGGGAGTAAACTTTAGGCATCCTCAATGACTAAAGAGATAGGAACTTCAACATTGGATACTGAGAATTAATTACTTATACCAAGTAACACAGATTAGTTTTAAGGGTTATAATGTAATATATAAAAGCTATGTATTCTCACAATACATAGTCTCAAGTAAGAAAAATGTAGAGAGAATGGGAAGAGGACTTGAAAAGGAGAATATACTTGGATCAGTGCCTGTGTAGCTCAGTGGATTAAGCATTTCTCTTGATTTCAGCTCAGGTCATGGTCTCTCTGCTAGAGCTCTTTCTTTTTTCTCAAAATAAATAAACATTAAAAAAGAATTACTTTAAAAAATAAACTTGCAGATTGCCTTCTAAGCATTAAATAAGACAAATAGGACTATTTCAAATCTGATTCTAAGAGAAAGCAAAGAGATGAGGAAGAACGTATTAGCTAAAAGTAATCTCACACTTGGGAACCATTTAATTATAGCCAAACAAGGAAGAGTCAGGGGTGGCTGGGTGGCTCAGTCAGTTAAGCATCAGACTCTCTCTCCTCCTGCCTCTCTATCTCTCTGCCCCTCCCCTGCTCACTTGTGCACACACACACTCTCTCTCTCTCTCTCAAAAATAAACTTTAAAAAAAAAAAAAGCAAAGGATACTACAAAAGCAATCATTATTGACAAGGTCCAAAGCTTTCCTAAAATTGTAAAAGATATGGCCAAGAGAGACATAGACATCAATAAGTGTTAGTGGGTTGAGTTCAACTTTCAAAAAATAAATCATGTGATCTTAACAGTGCTAAATCAAATAATATGCTCTAAACAAGAGATAAATACAATCAGAAAACTAAAAAAAAAAACCAAAAAACTTTTAAGGATGCACATGAGAAGAATGTGGAGTTCAGGAGATTTTTTTTCATCTTTAACCAAGTTTAATTTTCCCTTTAGAAATTTGGCATTCCGTAACACTGTATAAGAAAAAGGATGGTCAGTTGATTTAACATCTGACTCTTGATTTTGGCTTAGGTCATGATCTCAAGAGTCATGAGATCAAGTCCCACCTCACTGGGCATGGAGCCTGCTCAAGATTTTCACTCTCCTTTTACCCTTCCCTGTTCATATGTATGCTTTCCCTCAAAAAAAAAAAAAAAAGTCTCCCTCCATTCTAGATTATCTTTTAAATGGCAACAAAAGTAGCTACATACTCTTTATCTGGATTCAAAAGGATTCTAGGGCAAACCTTTCATTATCCTCACAGTATCCAATCACGCTTGGAACACTTAGGCTCCTTCACAATTTGGCTATTGTTGAAAATGCTGCTATGAACATTCCATCACCTATTTTTAATTAAATCACACCATTTCTTAAAACCTCCTTCTATTAACCACAATGTCTCACTTGTATTATAGTAATTTCCAAGTATCTTGAAATTTTCGCCATGTCTGAAATGGTTTGTTTGAATTGTTATCTTATTAAAGCTTTCTGTCTTGTAAAGTTACTCACCAATGTTCTGATTTTCTGGTACTCTTATGTTTGTCTTCCTTCTATTTAGACTTTTCTTCCCCCTAATTTTCAGCCCTTATATACTGAACCAAAATGAGTCCGCTGAAAACTTTTCTGTGACTCACTAGTCCTTTTCAGCAGATGGCACTGTTATTTAGGCTAAACAACTTGTCAACAGGGCAAGGAAATTATTCCAAGATTTTTTTCTAGAACAATAGCGTGTCTGTGTAAATTAACATTGACTCAAGCTAAGAAAAGGAAAATGAACTGAACACCTTTTCCATGAAATATGGCTATAGTAAAGTCATGAAGGTAAAGTACCACAAAACACTCAAGTAAACTAGAACATTCTACTGCTATTTCTCTTTATTTGTTAAAAACAAGGCTAATCCAGTGCAAAAGGTAAAAACCAAACATGCTCTTTTGCTTCTCCTGTTTAGATGATCAATAAACTAGTCTTATAGAATTGATAGAGTTAAAAGGTTTTCACTTATCTAGTTTTCCATAAATGAGTAACAAAAGCTTGGGATTGGAGAAGGTTTCAAGGTTAAGAGTTCTAAGCACCAAGCCAGTAACCTGTTAGGCAAGTGAAATTAGGCCTTTGTGGGTCTCAGTTTTAGATGTAAAATTAAAATGATAATACTGAAAATACAGGGTTGTAAGCCTAAGAGATAATGTACAAAATTATTTACCCACTAGCTCAAATAAATAGCAAAGAGGGCAAAACACCTTTAAGATCAAAAGGAGTGTTCTTTATTCTAGCAACAGAAGTGATTTCTACACACATTTCCATGTAAGCATTGCCACATGACATCTAGGAACACCCACAGTAGCCTTCCAGGTTTCACTTCTGTATCTGGTAGCTGATTCCAGCAAAGCCAGAAGGTCACACCACTTTTTGCATTTGCTAGGGGGAAGCTATTCATTACCATATAATCCAGCAATCTATACATACAGTGAAGGCAGAAAAATCTCAAGGACTTTGATACATTGTAAAAGCATTGTTTTTGTAAATGCGATTATCTCAGAGTCTCTCCTGGCATCTCATTATCCAGATTTCAACTACACAGGCTGTTCAAGTTTTTGCTCCAGCTAAGGATAGATACAACTTATCAGTTACTGACTGTGACCTCCCATATTTGAAAAAAAAAAACAAAAAAAAAAAAAAACAAAAAACAAAAAAAACCCAGAACAGCAACGACCAAAAATGGAACTCTCAAATAAAATGCTTAGCCATTAATGTAGTATGTACTGCTTTTAGTGATTTTTTTTTTCCCCAAGGAAAATACTGAGCAGAGCTTTATGATGCCAGTCACAGCATTACATTCCAACTCACCATCCACCACCACCTCGTCTCATTACTGTTCTTGGAAATGACAGCATTGTCTGATTATAAGGGAAGTTCCCCTAGGAGGTTCTCACATTGATCACATTAAAAACGATCTCCCTCTCTTTCAATGGCCTACAAAATGGTTTTCAGATCCCTTAAAGATGACCAACCTAATACCACACCATAGCAAACACCAAATATGACATGGAATTACTGGCATTCTCATAGCAAAGGGCGGAGTTGGGTTGGAAAAAAGGATTTCCCCAGGGAACAGGAAGTGTTATCCTGTCTGGTGAGAAACATCTTTATAAACACTTTCCCCTAGCGAAGACAGTATTTGGTAGTTCATAAGCAGTACATTTCAGACACAACATGTCAGCGCAGCACAGAGAGGGCCTATTAATTCCCTACAATGCCTTATAGACTATAGCAAAGGGGGATATAAAATAGGTGAGGGGGTTGTATGTGACAGAGAGAAGCTTGTCTGAGTCGAGTTCTGAGATCCTGAAAAGTAGACTGTAATCAATTATTTAGGAACAGGACTCAAGCAGCTATGTTTTAAAAATGATCCTTGGGGTGGGGCATCTGGTGGCTCAGTTGGTGGAGTGTCTGACTTGATTTCTGCTCATGTCATGATCTCAAGGTCATGGGATGAAGCCCCTCATCAAATGTGGAGTCTGCTTAAGATCTTTTTCACCCTCTGCCCTCCTCCCTCTCGTGTCAATGCTCTAAAATAAATAAAAAAATGACCCTTGGAGTGCCAGGTTGACTCAGCTGGTAGAGCATGGGACTCTTCATCTTGAACTCATGAGTATGAGCCCCACAATGGGGGTAGAGATTACTTTAAAAAAAACAGAAAAGATAAATGATCCTTAGGTTATTGTGACAAACTTTAGCTGGAAACTTAAAGTACCAAATGCAAAGCCAGACTGTAAATATGGTTACCATCAACTATGTTGAGTAAGCATAAGGTCAGACGTTTTGATGCTTAGGGATCAACATAGGTGTAAACTGTGTACATTAATCACAAAAATTACTTTAGTATTAATTTGTAACGATCTGTATGAAGAGTAACTCTTCTGGTATTCCTGGGTGGCTCAGTCAGTTAAGTGTCCAGTATCAGCTCAGGTCATGATCTCCTGATCCTTCAGTTGGAGCCCCATGTGCTGACACCTCAGAGGAGCCTAGAGCCTGCTTTGGAAATATGTGTCTCCCTCTCTCTCTCCGTCTCCCCTGCTCATGCTCTGTTTCTGTCTCGAAAATAAACAAACATGAAAAAATAAAGAAAAAAAGAGTAACTTCTCTTTCAGCTGTCTCTAGGAATGCTGGAATCCGAGTATAACATATAAGCAATATTCTATGAAAAAAATTACCAATGATCTGATTCTTACCTCTATAAAACCTACACAACTATAGTGACTCACTCCATTAGTACACAAATCGCAGCCCAAGATTTTTAGATTTTACCTGACCCTCAGAGTTAGCTTTGGACACTACTGCTACTCTTCTCATTTGAGTAGATGGAATGTATTTCTAAAAAACACGACATAAGTAAGTAACTGTGCTTTTCTTTTCTGGTCTATGATGGAATTAGACTTATTTTGTGGGTCAACAGTCTTCCTCATCTTAATGAGAAAAAGTTCACTACTACACTACAAATACCATCTCACAGCAGTTTTGCCAGTGGCAGATCTGGCTCAAACATACAGAAGGTCCAATACAATCATGGAATAAAAAACTAGTAAGTTTTGATCTCCAAAACCTACATGTTTGTTGCTACCATCAAACAAAGGGAATGTATTATTGGTTTCAGAGAGAACAATCAAACATATTCACCTTCTATGGAGCATAAACTTCAGTCTAAAGCAGGGATTCTCAAAGCGTGTTCCACAGACCCTTGGCGATCCTTGAAACACACGCAGCAGTCTGCCAGCAAAACTAGTTTTGTAATAAACCAACGTCATTTGCCTTTTTCATGCTCACTCTCTCCCAAGTATTACGGGGGAGTCATCCAGTAGCTCTAGAACATAGGGTATTTCAACAGAGAAACATCATAAACCAACTGTTTCTTAAGTTGGCAACCCAAGAAAACTCTGAAGTTACCTCTTTCCATGGACACATCCAATTCCACAGCTACATACAGAACTACTTCCTCTGAAAAAAAACAGGAAAAAAATGGGCAGTTCCCTCACATCTGCAACCAAGAAAAATAAAAGCCAAATGGAAGTGGGTAGGTGGGGCTAACAACCAATCACACCATAAACCCCACCCCAACTTGGAGTCCACAGCTGGGAGGATCTCACTAACCTAGAGTTTCTTCCTAAGGAGACCAGTGTTTCTGCTGCACGTGAGACACCTGAACTTTTCTGACTTGCACCTGAGAGACTACAAAATATATGGCTTTGAAACCAATGAGAGCCCAGTGTTGAAACATCGCCCAGACTATACATGAAAGAAATGCCATTCCTAATCTTCAAATGTCACCAAAGGGACAGGCACCTACTGGGATATTTTCCTGGGTGGACTCTTGTGCCATTTTCATATTGTCCCTCTGCCAAAGCCTGCAAGGATTCCTACCCCACCTCTCCACCCCATGTATTTTTGTTTTTTTCTGAAAAAAAAAAAATTTGAGCTCTTTAAAATACTTCCAGCAGTGTAACACAATGCCATACTCTTCTTTTTTACAAAAGAAAAAAAGAAAACGGTTCTTCAACCAAATTATGTTGTTAGTTGTATCCAGTTAGTATATCTTTCCCTAAAACCAAACACTTGGAGGACTGTTGATATGAAGACCTATTTCTATTTGTTCTTTATTCATCAAGAACTTTGGCCTAACAAATGATTTACCAGTTCAAGAATTTTGACCTTCTTTAAAAAAAAAAATGTAATTATTGTTTTCAGAATGTGCCTTGGAAAATGTGATCCTAAACAAAATCGAAAGTTCAATTAGCAGGAACACTTGTGGTAATTTGTAGTGATGGGTGAAATAACACCAAGACAAGTAACACCAAGAGATGCAGTTCTGAGAAAAAGTGTTAACAATGATTTACATATTATCCTTCAACAGTTCTTCTAGAGTATTTTAATTCATTAAATATTTTTCAAACCTTAATTTTTATAACACTTACGATTAGTCTCATTGCTTTAAAAAATATAATTTAAAAAATAATCAACAATATGTTCCCTCCAGGTGTTTCTCACTTTAGGATTATGAAGGAACCACCAAACATTGAGTACAAAACACTAACATTTTATTGGACAATCAAACAAAATATTGGATCTGGTGTTTAAGAATTGTGCTTTATGGGGCACCTGGGTGGCTCAGTCAGTTAAGTGTCTGACTTCAGGTCAGGTCATGATCTCACAGACTTTGAGTTTGAGTCCTGCATCAGGCTCTGTGCTGACAGCTCAGACCCTGGAACCTGCTTTGGATTCTGTGTCTCCCTCTCACTCTCTGCCCCTCCCCCACTTGTACTCTGTCTCTCTCTCCCCCTCTCAAAAATAAACCAACATTTATAAAAACTTTTTAAAATAAAAATAGTGATTTATTTCTTTTAAAAGGAATTCTTTGAGAAGACTCAGATAAAAGCTAATTTTACTACCAACTCCAACAAGACATTTAAATCTTGTGCTGAAATTACTGGCTCAGGGTTGGACTACTTCTGAGAAAAATCTGCCAATCAAACTAAATTGTGTGGTGGCTTGTCAATCCCTTTCCACAAGCAATTAGAGGAAAATGACCTACAACATCTCCATTTGTACAACGAAAATTTAAAGGCCTGTCTCCAAAGGTGAAAGGCTATTTTATTAAGGCATCACTGACAGCAAAAGGAGACCCTCTTGATGGGAGTTCAACCCATAAATAACAATGTGCTGGCAATAAACTGTAGTAATTGTGCCTTGGAACTAAAAGGAATTAGGGCAGACATACTCAGTACAAAGCAACAAGCCTACATTACAGTAATTTATACAATCTCAGATTGTATAAACCTTTGGCATGTGTTGGAGTTTGGGCACTGGAGGGCTATGATAAAATTAAGCTGATACAAGTCATTTTAGAAGTGCAATCTTTGCTTCTATATTCTCAGTATCAAATGTGAGGCTTAGTTGTTTAATTTCGTGGTACAACCAACATAAAATTTACTATTTTGACAGTTGTAAGTGTACTTTTTGTTAGTATTAAGTACATGCACATTCGTGTACAGTTACCACTACCTCTACAACTGTATCTCACAAAAATCCCAACTCTGCTCCCATTAACAGTAGTTCTCTATGGCCTCTGACTCCCATCCCCTAGGAACCACTAGTCTGCTCTGTTAAGAAATGGGTGCTTTTTTCCAAATTCCTCATATAAACGAGCTGATGCAATATTTGTATTTCTAGGTCTATTTTCACTTAGCATAATGCCCAAAAGGTCTAGCACATGTCAACTTCCTCCTTATGGCTGATTATTCCATTGTGTGTACATTTACATGCACACACACCCCTCACATTTGCTTTATCCATTCATCTGTCTGTGGTTAACAGGTTACTGCCTTATCTTTGGCTATTATGAGTAATACTGCCAAGAACATGGGGGCACAGAGAACTCTTGGAGACAGTGATTGGGTTTCCTGCAAATACATACCCAGGAGGGAAATTACTCTACCATAGGGTACTTCTGTTTTTGATTTTCTGAGCAACTTCAATAGTGTTTTCAATAATGGCTCTACCAATTCATACTCCTACCAACATAGTTTAATGGTTTCCTTTTCCCCACATCCTTGACAATAATTATCATCTCTTTTTGTTAATAGCCCCCTAAGAGGCAGGAGATTATTTTGTTCTAATGTGCATTTCCCCCTATTAATCACAGGAAGCCTTTTTTAATCTAACTACTTGCCACCTTTAGGTCTTCTTTGGAAAATTTCTTTTTACGTCCTTTGTCCATTTATTTAAGTGGGTGTTTCTTGCTACTGAGTCAATCCTAATTTTTTCCACCTAGTGTGATTCAGTTGGAATAATAAAGTTCCAACATTCTCAAGACCTGGTTTGTTAATACAGGTCAGTATCTTGAATAGTAAAACCTTTTTTTCTGTTTGTAGAAGATTAAGAACAATGGACCTTACCAACTTAAAAGATCAACATTTAGTGGACTAGTATACATAACCAGAGAAAATCCATGTATACTCTAGTACCTCTCAGGGATTCAGATCTACGTGTGTGGAGCAAAGAATAGTCCCATTACCTATTGTGGTAGGGGTTTTTTGTTTTTTAGGTCCATCTCATAGATAGAAACATGAAAAAAAAAAAACAACCCCACAATTGAGAACAACTGAACTCTGTAAACATACCATTATTGTGGCTGTTGGTAGCACGGAGTAAGAAAAGTAACAGGGGCTTAAGCAACAATGGGAAGAGTTCAAATCCCACTTCCCTTTTTCCCCCCTTGCTTTATAACCAACTTACTCAAGTTTGGTGAACTTCACGGTCCTCATGTTACCAAAGAGAGAGGAGGATCACTACCTTAAAGCAGTCCATCCCAAGTGGGGACAACTATTTCCTTGAAGGGATATTTGGCAATGTCTGGAGTTTTGGTGTAGTTCTAGACTCTATGAAATGTCATTATTCAGTTTTCAGATCAAGCTTATTAAAGAAGGATCTACTAAAGATGTTAATGTAAAATTAAATTGGGTATTTTTGGAAACCAAATTTAATAAACAAAAAAAGAATCATCTTCCAAAAATAACAATAGCTCAAACATTAAGAAACCCTGCTTCAGAGGACTATTTTAAGGTTCAAAAGAGATTCCCTACATGAACACAACCAGCAAAGCATGTAGGACATAATCAGTGCCCCAGATATGAATATGTTCCTTGTTAAATTCACCCTCCTTTGAGTACAAATGTAGTGCCTATAAAGACAACTTCATTTGGATGTGCTGATCCTATTTTATTAGCTGGATATCCAATCCTTCCCTGAGTTATCTTTAATTACAATGAAACCCCAAGAAGGCCTATATGTGTTATATCAATACCTCAGATTTCTTCTAATAGTTCCAGAGAAGATGGGCTTTCTTCTCGTGTACTGAAACAGGGTGGGATGGAGGCAGGGGAAAAATCAAGTTGCTTTCTTCCCTGTTGAGAGCCTCAGCCCTCGATTTCTGCTCATTCTTTGCCCTGTTCCCTTCAAATACAGAACAGTTTCATTGCAAAGCCAAGTCTCAGTAATCGCATAAATAATCAGAAAGTCTATTAACTCTAAGTATTTGTAGATATGGGGTTTAAGATGTTGCATTCATTACTGGTGGTAGCACAGGACGGTGCCCTCTGACCTAGAAAAATGGAGAATATGGGTACTCTAAAACACACTGATTCCACTCTAACGTTAACAAGCATGATGACCTCCATTGAACTGGTATTTATAAGGTCTGGCAGTTGATAAAATTTGGAGGTAATGAGATATTCTGATTATCCATACCTGGAGGAGTGGATAGACAAAAAACATTCTTTAACACTGAGCACTGTGCAATAGTCAAAAGCGATTAATTACATCATAAATACACGGCCAAAAACTGCAATAGAGTAGTTAAGCAAAAAAAAAAAAAACAAAAACAAAAACAAAAAAAAAAAACCCACAAAAAACAGAAATAGACACACCACAATGAAATGTACCATTCACATAAATATCAAGTAGTTACTTATAAATAAGACATATTCTGAAAATATAGAAGGTTACAATCAAATATATTAGAATACATGTTCAGGAGTTCCTGGCTGGCTCAGTCAGTAGAGCATAGGAGTCTTGATCTCAGGGTTTTAAGTTTGAGCCCCATGATGGATATAGAGAGCTGACTAAAAATAAGTGACTAAGTCTTTTCTTAAAAAACATGTTCAGTTGCAGAAAAGGAAGAGAAGTCAAAGGGAGAGAAAGCATAAAGAAGGCAGGTAAGCATGGAAGGAAGAGAAATGGATCTTATACAGACTCACACTGCACTATAAACCTCCAACTATAAAGATTAAATTTGCACTTAAGGTGAAAAAGTAAAATTCCTTCAACTTATAAATGGATACAGGAAACAAGAATTTTGGGAAGGTGATGTAAAGAATTGCTTGAACCATACCCTCAAACATTTGACAGAATGAGACCAGTTAAAAATTGAGGGAAAGAAAAATTGACAGGAATTTTTGAATGATAGGCACTTCAAAAGGATTATTTGAATTTCAAAGACTCAAGAGCTATCTGTGAGGGGAAAAAAAAAAAAAAAAAATCAATAAAACTCTGAAATTACTTTCCCCAATGGCCTCATGATCAAGCTGTCGATGCTAGAGAGGGGTTGGGGAAATCAACATGTGAGTTACTCAGGTTTATTCAAAATTTGGTCTAATTTATAATTTTTAAGTGTGAGGTGAACTTCATGAAGTTCCAGTTAAAAATCACGATTTTTTAAAATCAAAGACTATTTTTTGACTACATTTTAATAAGATTTTTTTGTAGATTTTTCCCCACTTGTGATTATCCTATACCAATGAACATCTATACTGCTTATTTCCCTTTTTCCACTCTGTTGCCGGTATCTGCTGCCACCATTTCCTTCAGATCACTAACACTATTTTCCCTTTACTTCTAGTGGGAAAATGCTTTCTGCTTTGTGTGTCCAGATCTTTCGGTGAAGAAGCCCACAGTTGGCTATTTGAGCCCCCACAAATCCAGATCTTCAGGTCTCAGTCATGTGCTTCCCGGAATTCATAGCCATGCTCAGGAGGAGATAGAGTGGAGGCAGAAGGACCATGCAGTAGTTCTTCGATGCAACTAACACATTTGATCCACTGACCCAATCGTATTTCGGTGCTCTTCACCATTGTATGATTATTTTGTTATTCACTCTATTTGTTGCCTGCTAAAAAAAATAAGTAACTCTCAAAACCTTGGCTCAAACTCTGCACTCATGAGACCAAAGAGCCTTAATTAAATATATCTTTAATCTAATTATGCTTGCTCTCCAGCAGGTGTAGGAGACAGAAAAATATAAAGGACCAATCCTACTTCAACTGTGTGACCACAAATTCCAAGAGATCCTCTAGAATGCCTGGTAAACCTGTGAGTTGACTTCTCATCCCATTAAAAAAATGAATGGAGAGAACCTGCTCCTCTTATTTCCACTACTAGATGGACTACTTTAACAAGATCTAACACACCCATTTCCTGCCTTCCCTCTTGTTACAACAGCTGACCTCTCCCAAGTGCTCTCTGATAGTTCAACTCCTCCACTATACACTCAAGTGCAGTTCCTTGTAACTCTTTAAGGGCTTTGCCTGCCTCTCTTGCCAAATTTTTCTGTTCCACTAATCACTTCCATCATCACATAGACATAATGTTATTTCTCCGCATCTTAAGAAAAAAAAAAAAATCGACTGTCTTTGACCACTGACTTCCCCATTCTTGTGATTTTTTTCCTAACAAAAAAAAAAAATCCTTGAATATGTTGATATTATCTTTATTCATTTCAGAGGATCTTCCCACCACTTCAAAGAAGGGGCAGAGTTAATACTTTAAAAAGTTAATACAAAGTTAACATAGCAAGTTATACTTGTAAGTGATTTCCAGACCTCTACTAGCTTTGACAGCATAACCTGCTTAAGTAAAAATGTGTTACTGAGAACAATTACCAAATCTCAATACATTTAAGAAAAATCTATTTGAAGACATCAGAAAGTTACCAGAATACCCAGGATGTATCATCCCAGATTCAAGAAAAAATGGAAGAACATTGCTTTTTCCCTTGAGTTGTGTAAGGATTCCTAAGCAACACTGAGTCAAAAGGACAAGCTACTGGGGCAAGGGCCCCTGCTGGCTCAGTCGGTTCAGCACATGACTCCTGATCTCAGGGGCCCCATGCTGGGTATTAGAGATTATCGGAAAAAAGAAAATAAAATCTGTAAAAAGAAAAATAAAAACAAACCCCAGAAAGGGCAAGCTGGGTAGCGTCAAGGAGGTGTTAAGGTTGATGAACTGATCAAAGCTGCACCAAGTTCCATGGAGCTCAGGAGTTGAGCTCCTGCCAAGAAGAATGGCTCTGATAATCAAGTGAGAATGTGGTTTTCGCTCTGTCAAGGGCTGGGGAAAAAGGGCAACCCAGAAATAGATGAGCTTTCATTAATAATAAAACCAGCTTTGAATTGGTTCAGTCCAAGGCAGAACAGAAACAGGTCACCAATGTCATAAGTGTTGTCAGAGGGAAATGAAAATCCTCTTGAAAAGGCAATTATTTACATCCCTAAATTAACCCTAGAGTATTTCATATACAACAGATGTTAAATTTATCACACATACCAGCAGCATACAGGGCAAAAATACATTGTTAGCAAAGCTTGCAATACAACACTATTTTTAACGGCAAAGGAATGCAGAGAAAACCCTCAAAAGCCCAGGATTACATGACTAAGTAGACTAAATATTACCTGACTTAAATATAGAAAGAAAGAATACCTTTCTATCCTTTCATGGAGTTTCATCTAGGATGCATTTGTAACTTAAAATGAGATAGCTCTATTTGTACAAAGAATGGTTATGTTTAACACAAAAATATGAAAATCTTCCTTAATCAAAAAATTTACCAATAAATTACCAAGATAAAAACTAGTAAACATGCTATACCTGGATTTTTCTATTTCCCTTTAGCAGCATGGATTTAATGTAATTATAAATGACAAGAGTCACACATAAATATCAAAACAATGTGAAATTAAATGGCCTAATTCTTTAGTAAACTGATGCATTAAGCACAAGCACTATGTCAAGTTATTTTAAAAGTACAGTATGATGGTACATGCTAGTGGCATATACCTAAAGGAAATGGAGAAAAATAAAACTATTCTGGTAATTAGTAGTTTTCTGCATTCTTGGTGTTGTTATTCATAGACAGTTGTGCATGTATTTTTTAATAAAGAAAATTAAAAATTAGAAAATAAAGTTACCGTTCCAACTTCTGAGGTTAAGTCAAAACCCTCCTCTGCTTATAAATTTGAATTGAAATTCAGGGTAAAAAATTCATGAAACAGGTCATAGCTCAGTTTGCCAAAAAGGCCTAGCAAGACAGACTAACCCAGTAAAAAATTTGCACTACTAGCACCCAGACTGGTCTCTAAATACTGTTTCTT
>JAESUZ010004091.1:0-55686 GCA_017311185.1 Proteles cristata cristata | reverse complement strand
CGCCGGGCTGTGTGCTGACAGCTGAGAGCCTGGAGCCTGCTTTGGATTCTGTGTCTCCCTCTCTCTCTGCCCCTCCCCCTGCTTATGCTCTGTCTCTCTCAAAAATAAACATTAAAATTTTTTTTAAATTAAAAATAAATAAATAAAATAAACTAAGCTTTAAAAGTGGAAAAGTATACAAATTCCATGATCTTGTGGTTAGTGAGTTCGGGCCCCATGTCCAGCTCTGCACTGACAATGTGTATCTGGCTTGGGATTCTCTCTCTCTGCCTTTCCCTTTGTGTTTTTTTTTTCTCTCTTAAAACAAACTTTGAAAATAAAAAAATAAAATAAAATACCACCACCAAAATGAAAACCTAAGTTTTAAATCTTTTTTTTTTAAGTTTATTTATTTATTTTTGAGAGAGAGAGAGAGCAGGGGAGGAGCAAAGAGAAAGGGAGAGAATCCCAAGTAGGCTCCACGCTGTCAGCACACAGCAGCCTGAGCTGGGGCTCGATCTCACGAGTCATGAGATCATCACCTGAGCTGAAAGCAAGAGTGTGACACTTAACCATCTGAGCTACCCCATCCAGGTGCCCCCTAAGTTTTAAATCTTAATCAGCTGTGACTGGAAAGGATTACTATATTTGGACACCTTTCATAAGATTTCTTCTTTTTTGTGTTAAGGTGGAAACCAGTTTTCAGGCCCTCTTATTCACTTATATATCTTGATTGGGCCAATGTCTGAACTAGAAGACTGTCACTTTTGCCTCTGTAATTGTGATTTTTTTTCCTGTGCTCTTCTATAGCTTTCACAGAGTTCGCAGTCCCTAATATGCCCCCACCCCTGTTTCCTGGATGGGGAAGTGGCAGCCATAATAAACTTCTCAGTGATAGAGTTTCTGGAAACATGTTCTGTTTGTTATTATTTATGAGGGACTCGATCTGGGAATTCTGGGTGGATGGACCACAGGTGGTCTTGTGGTGCGCACCAGTTTCCAGCATGAACAATGCTGCGCACTTGAGGAACCACCCTTTCCAGAAGCCGGGGTACTGTCAAATATTGAAGAATCCAGTCCCAGTGATAACCACCGTCAGTACAGAGAGTGTCTGCGTTCACGCTGCTTCTGATATGCATCCTGGGGCAAGGCCACCCCCCATTGTGCTCTGTGAGCCGCCAAGTTCTCGTGGGCAGTGCCATAGGAACTGCCCCCGGCAGCCTCTCTAGGTCCCGAGAGAGAGAGAGAGAGAAAGAGAGAGAGAGAGAGAGAGAGAGAGAGTAAGAGCGAGCATCACACTCAGGACATTCTTGCTGCTCTAACTTCTCCCATCTTTTTGAAGACACGAGCAAAAGCCTGGGGACTAAGGAGTGATCCCTGCCCGGCGGAAGTGTGAAGTGGAGCCGCGTCCTGAGGTTTTTTTGACTGTTTCCCGGTACAAACCGCAGGTTCCCCCATCCCTGCCTCCTGGTGTTTGGCTTGAGAGAACTTGGCCTCTCCCCACTGGCCGAATGAGTTGCGCTACTCGGCGTTAATGCACCCCATCCTCAAAGCTGCATTCCTCTCTTGGTCCCTGCGGCAGTCTCTGGGGTCACTGTCAACGGCTGGATGCCGCATGGACAGACAACTGCAGAACCGAACGGAAATGCACGCGGCCGTCGCCAGATCCCCGTGGCTGCCCTCGCTGACTCATCCGGGGCCGGGGATCCCGCCCCAAAGGCTTTCAGCTCCCCCGGACGCTGGGCCGCCGCGCCTCCCCACCCTGCAGCTCGGCCAGTGCCCCAGCCACTAGGAACCCCACTCCGAGTCTGTTCCCCGGGTCCTCCGTAGGGAGCCGTACGCGTCCGGGAAGACACCCCACCGCCCTACCGCACCCCAGCTCCGCGTCCCGGTCCTCGCTGCTCCCACAGCCCCACAGCCTCCTTCCACCCAGGCGGTGACCTTCCGTGATGGGTTTTAGCAGCAGGCATAACCTCCCTGTTCCCGTTGTCTGTCTGTGAGACGTCCTGTGGCCGGGCCTGACGCCCGCAGCCGAGTCCATTAAAGGCGGGCAGATTTGTTGATTGGGGAGCAGAAGACTGAGTCACGAAGGATTTTGCTACCCTTTACCGCTTGGAATATGTTGCGGTCCACGTGAGAAGGTGTGCGGAAGGAAGTGGGAGCTAGGAGTGGCTCCGGGCTGACAGCAAGGCGACGTCCACCCACCAGGGAGCTGGACATCAAAACCCCAATGCGCTACCACGTCACACACCCCCCGGAGAGCTGCTAACAGGTGTTTAACAGAGGTGAAGACATCGGGACCTTCCAACATTGCCGGTGGGAATGCAAAATGATGCGCCTCTTTGCAGAACAGTCTGGCAATCCATCACAAGACTAAAAACAAAGTTACCAAACGGCCCATCAATTTCACTGCTGAAATTGAAGAGAAATAGATGCATGTGTCCACACAAGAACGTGTCTGGGAACAAGATCCAAGAATATATTGCATCCACCTCCTAAGCCCTCCCTTTAGAACCATTCTTACACATTTACCCCAGGCTACCCTCTACCTACTGGAAAAATCACACTGTTTGGTGACTATCACATCTCCCCATCGGTCTCATTTTTTAACCCACTGTTTTGGCAGGCCGGCACTCCAGTCTAGTTCTAGTTTAAGAAGCAGCCGGAGGTGGTGGTAGGAAGGGGCTCAGCAGGGGCGCCTGGGTGGCTCAGTTAAGCGTCTGACTTGAGCTCACGTCACGATCTCACGGTGTGTGGTTTCGAGCCCCGCATCGGGCTCTGTGCTGACAGCTAGCTCAGAGCCTGGAGCCTGCTTCCGATTCTGTCTCCCTCTCTCTCTGACCCTCCCCTGCTCATGCTGTCTCTATCTCTCAAAAATAAATAAAATATTAAAAAAAAAAAAAGGAAGGGCATCAGCAGGGCCCTGCCGGAGCACCATCTCAGATGGGACCCTTACAGATTCTTCAGGCAAAGGGGAAATGGCTCTCCTCAGGCAGGAGTGGAAGGGCTGCTTTTTCCTGGCAGAGATACCTCACAAAACGCAGAGGTTCAGGGACCGGCACTCATTGGCATGCACTCATATGGTCCTATTCCAATACCCCACCTTTCCCAGTCAGCGCCCTAACGTTAGCAGAAGAGAGACCTCGGGGCGCCTGGGTGGCTCAGTCGGTTAAGCGTCCGACTTTCGCTTAGGTCATGATCTCGCGGTTCGTGGGTTCGAGCCCCGTGTAGGGCTCTGTGCTGCCTGCCAGCTCAGAGCCTGGAGCCTGTTTCAGAGTCTGTCTCCCTCTCTCTCTGACCCTCCCCTGCTCATGCTGTCTCTCTCTCTCTCCTAAGAAATAAAGGAGAAGAAAGAAGAAGAAGAAGAAGAAGAAGAAGAAGAAGAAGAAGAAGAAGAAGAAGAAGAAGAAGAAGAAGAAGAGAAACCTCATGGAATTGTACATTCAATTTGTGTTGTAATTCAGCCCCTCAAAGATTACACTTTGGATCCGGACTCCCCAAATCTTGGCACGCGTGGCTACACGAGGTAAGAGTCTCTTTCAGGCCCCTCACAGGACTTTTCAGGTCCTTCATTTGCACGTTGATCTGAGACTGGAAGGTTCTGAGCTCAGCCATTTTCTTTCCTCAAATTCTGAAGCTCATTTAAAAATGACAGATCAACTCCATAATAACTGTATTTTTTTCTTCATAATACTTCTTTAAAAATTTTTTTTAATCTTTTATTTTGAAAGAGGGAGACAGAGTGCAAGTAGGGGAGACACAGAATCCGAAGCAGGCTCCAGGTTCCGAACTGTCAGCACAGAACCTGACGCGGGGCTCAAACTCACAAACTTCAAGATCATGACCTGAGCCGAAGTCGGACGCTCAACTGACTGAGCCACCCAGGTGCCCCTTCATAATACTCCTTATTTTGATGAAAATGTTCTAACATATCATATACTTGGTCACCCAGAAACTTGTCTTTTATAGGCACTTGATTACAGGTATAAAAAGTTGAAAATTTGAGGGGCGCCTGGGTGTTTTAGTCGGTTAAGCGTCCGACTTTCGCTTAGGTCATGATCTCGCGGTTCGTGGGTTCGAGCCCCGCGTCGGGCTCTGTGCTGACTGCCGGCTCAGAGCCTGGAGCCTGTTTCAGGCTGTGACTCCCTCTCTCTCTGACCCTCCCCTGCTCACGCTGTCTCTCTTTCTCTCTCCTAGAAATAAATAAAACATTAAAAAAAAAAGTTGAAAATTTGAGTAACGCTTTGTCACTTCCTGCTGTGGACTAACAGTGCCCACTTTACCACTGGGACTGGGGTCACTAACGCCTTCCAGTCGAATTAAAGATGCATTCCAGAAAACCCAGTACAAGTTCAGAGAACACACTGTCAAGATTCTGTTCCTTTGGAACTACTCTCAGGACCACAATCTGTACCAGTCAGCCTCGGACCACAAAATCAGAACTAATGGGAACTTTTAAGGTGGGTATGTATGTTACCTATGCATGTGTATGTATATAATGAATGTAGTTGTTGCGCGGAATTGGCTCAAGGAGTCCCTGAAGGCTGTTGCCACCAGGTATGATATTGGAGCAAGGCAGGCAGGCAGGAAGGGAAGACCATGTAAGTTGACTGGCACATTCTATGCTTTTAAAGCACCAAAAGAGGGAGATGTTGGTCAAAGTGGACAGCTATGTAGGATGAAGAAGCCTAGAGATCTACTGTGCAGCATGGTGACTATAGTTAATACTGTATTGAATCTGGCAATTTGCTGAGAGAGTAGATTTCTGATGGTCTCACCACACACACACACACACACAAGGTAACTGTGTGAGGAGATGGAGATGTTAATTAATTTGGCTGTAATAATCATTTCACTGTGTATATGTGCATCTGACATTGTGTTGTAAAACTTAAATATATACAAGTTTTTATTTAAAAACCAAAAATACAGAGTAATTTTAAGAAACACTAAAAGACAAACAAAATATGAAGTTTTCTTTTCTTGTTTATACAGAAGTTTATATTTAGCAGTGTTATGTTCTTATTGATTTGCAGACATTTTGTGTAACAAAAGACCAACTTTGCATATATAAAATTAATACATTGTAGGGGTGCCTGGGTGGCTCAGTTGGTTAAGTGTCCGACTTCGGCTCAGGTCATGATCTCACAGTTCGTGGGTTCGAGCCCTGCGTCAGGTTCTGTGCTGACAGCTAGCCCAGAGCCTGGAGCCTGTTTCGGATTCTATATCTCTCTCTCACTCTGACCCTCCCCTGCTCACGCTGGCTCTCTCTCAGAAATAAATAAACATTCAAAAATAATACATTGTATTGATTTTTCACAAGTTCATTAATGCTGGAGAAATTTCTAGTTATGTCTCTCTCATGATTTGTCATTCCTTCACAGAGAAGTGAATATGCTATTTTCTTTTAAAAAATTAAGGTGAACTCATAAGAATTTGGACTTGAAGACATCCCTCACTGTCATCAAGGGTATTTGTTCATATTTGGTTCCAAAACATTGAACTGAGGGGCACCTGGGTGGCTCAGTCTGTTAAGTGCCTGATTCTTGATATTGGCTCAGGTCAAGATCTCACAGTCATGAGATCGGGCCCTGCATCGGGCTCTGTGCTAACAGTGCAGACCCTGCTTGGGATTCTGTCTCTCCCTCTCTCTCTGCCCCTCGCCTGCTCACATGCAAGCTCTCTCTCTCTCTCTCGATAATAAACTTTAGAAATGTTGAAGTTAACATCTGGGTAATTTTAAAAGATGGATTTCAAAATAGACCAACGTTCATGATATCAGCACAGAGATTGCCGTCTCCACAAGTCTAGAAGCAGATGGTATAATGGGATTAATGAGTGTTTGGTCAGATCCCTCGCTTAGCATTCAGCCAGCTGCAGATAAAGTGGGGGGGTAGATGAATGGATATATGGATAGATAGATAGATAGATGGATAGATAGACAGATAGATGGATGATAGATTTGTTAAACAAAATTGACCTTACACAACTGTGGAAGGCAGTTAAGCAGGCTCTATAAGAGTGTTGTCATCTTTTTTTTTTAAATGTTTTATTTATTTCTAGGAGAGAGAGAGAGACAGTGTGATCAGGGAAGGGTCAGAGAGAGAGGGAGTCACAGACTGAAACAGGCTCCAGGCTCTGAGCTGGCAGTCAGCACAGAGCCCGACGCGGGACTCGAACCCACGAACCGCGAGGTCACGACCTAAGCGATAGTCGGACGCTGAACCGACTAAGCCACCCAGGCGCCCCAAGGGTGTTGTCATCTTGACTAAGGGTAAGGACATAATAAACAGGCTGGAACCCACAAACGTGATTTGGAGCGCTGTAAGGAAAGACTGAAGTGCATACATCCTTGTTGCCTCTGACCTTGGTGATGATAGTGACCCACGGAAGCCAAGAGGGCCCTTTGCATGGAGCTAAACACACACACCTGGCCCAGAAGATAGAGCAGCTGAAGGAAGATCCAGGGAAAGAAGAGCAATTGCAGGGCCAGCTGCTACTTCACCCCCGTGAAGTGAATCAGCCAGTCAGCAACAACGTGTGAGCTACAAAATGGCTGCTGCTTCCCCTCAAACACCATCCCCTATCTTCAGAGAGTCTGTCCTTGGCACATGCTAACTAGATGCATACCAGAAAGAGGACTGTGGTACCTACACCCCTCTCCTGAAATCTTAATCTCTTCAGACAACGACAAAGTCATCTGCTTACATAATGCATCTCTCCCACCTACAACTGAGAAAATCCTAAGCCTTCTCTAAAAGAGGGCACTAAGTCCTATATTTTCTTGTCTTGTTCATTCTTCTGCTACCTGATTCTCATCCTAATTTAATATCCTGTACCTTAAATGCTGAAAAAAAGTTAACCAATAACACATCTTGTGTTACAAGACAAGGGGATGGGGGGGGTGTCCGAACCAAATTTATTTGGTTAATACATGTGTGGATACATTCCTATGAAAATAAAGAAGTAAATGCTCATTATGATTACAGTCCTTTCTTCTGCATACGGTTATGTAATTACTTCTAACTTTATCCATTCCACATCCTCTTACCCTTTTTTTTTTTTTTAATGTTTTATTTATTTCTAGGAGAGAGAGAGACAGTATGAGCAGGGGACGGTCAGAGACAGAGGGAGTCACAGACTGAAACAGGCTCCAGGCTCTGAGCTGGCAGTCAGCACAGAGCCCGACGCGGGGCTCGAACCCACGAACCGCGAGATCGTGACCCAAGCGAAAGTCGGACGCTTAACCGACTAAGCCACCCAGGCGCCCCACCTCTTACCCTTAACAAGCACTGTTGCTGTTGTCGCTCCTTTTCCTGATGGGGGTCGAACCTAACTTTCTCCCCTGAGGCTCATGGTCCTTAGTCCTGAATGAATTAGCTTGGTGTAGTTTGCACTGACCAGAGTAAATGGACAAGGGAGTGTGGGGAGGTGCCCCACAGAATCACCTTCATTGCAGACCATACTTCCTACTCGACTAATGACGAAGGATCCCTGAATCAGTTAAAGCCCAGACTTCGTTAAAGGTCCAAAAACTCATGTATGAAGGGGAGGCTTCTTATGGAAAGATCCTTCTACAAAAATTTCTATTGTTAGAAGGACACTTGTAAGAAAAAAAAAAAAAAG
The DNA here is from genome assembly GCA_017311185.1 of Proteles cristata cristata. NCBI lineage: Eukaryota > Metazoa > Chordata > Mammalia > Carnivora > Hyaenidae > Proteles > Proteles cristata. The sequence goes on along the minus strand of JAESUZ010004091.1, from coordinate 48,081 downwards.
CTTCTGTTGTTATCTTTCTCCCATTCATACCCAAAGAGGCCTGCAATCCTCTACTAGCGTGACTGTGCACTGGGGACAAGAAATAAACAGATTTATCCATGATAACAGGACCCCAGCTCCGAAGTGACACTAATATCCTGGACACATTCAGTGTCTTTCTGGTCCTTTTGAACAACATTTGGCTTACCACTGGGCCTTAGTAAGATCGAATGCTTGACTAGGGAACACCGAGTTCCCATGTCACCTGAGCTGCCCGTCCTCACCTGGGTGCTTTCAGACCCACCAAGTCACAGCAGTGGGTATGCAGAGAAGCAGCCCTTTTCCAATGGAAGTGATTGTACAAGATCAACCCAAGCGTGTCCTGAAGCCACAAGGGCTCTGCATGAGGAAGTGGCCCCAAACCCATGGCTCTAACTCCTGCTACCTTAACTTCTTTCTCTTGCTTTCAAGATTTCTAAGATGTTCCCCATGACCTTTGCCCTCTGGTGTTCTCCTATCTGGCCTTTAGAGTGGGATTCCTGGGAGCGCCAGAGCTGCCCCCCGAGCCTTTTCGGCCGAGTTCCCTCCAGCTGGTAGACCGCAGGCAGCCAAGGCAGTTAGGAAGCTCGAGAAAATCCGATGTGCAGCGCTGACTTGGTTGGAGATGGACAGAGCCCCTCAAAAGGGCCTGGTAGTGGCCTCGAGAGGTGACACTGAGCCCTAGCTAACAGCCTGTGAGAGATGCAGGACCAGTCTCACAGGACAAACGACTTGAATTCGCCCGTCAATCCCAGGGAACTTGGAAGCACATTCCATCCCAGATCTTCCAGATGAGAACCCAGCACGGCTAAAATCTTGACTTCGGCCTTTTAAGCCCTGAAAAAGAGAACCAGGGTCAAAACTATCCAGACTTCAATCTAAGGAGCTGTGAGAGAAGAAAAACAAGTACTGTTTCGATCCACTAAGTTTCATGGTACCTTCTGAGGTCACTAAATTGGGGGTAAATGGTCATACAGAATAAAAAAACCGACTACCCTCTCTGAATGGGGATTCCGGTATGCTCACGTGGATTTCACTAAAACCAGCTGGCTAGAGAAGCAATATACGAGGCCTGGATTGTAGAGTTCTTCATACTCTGCAGGCACTGCCTATTCTAGTTTCTTCCAAAACAAAAAGAGAAACAGGATAGGTAATTTACAAGCTGATAGAGTGGACTTAGACTTTTTTAAAAAATGTAACATATATGAAGAGGCACATCTGAGTTGGTGGAGTAAGAGCGAGTGAAAATCCACTGCAGCATAAAAGCAATGAGAACACAGGCAAATCTTATTGAAATGAACAGTTTCAGAACCGTGCAAACTAACCCAAGGCTTGCAAGACCAGAAGAGCGTTTGCTCACGAACCAAGGCTGCATCGCAGGACCGGCAGTGAGCCTTGGGCTCTTGTGACAGCACTGTTCCCACCACCCTCTCCTCAGCTCCGCGGTGGCCTTGCAACCCATGACCTCACATCCAGGGTCGCTCTGAACACCGGCAAGCTGTCAGCCACTGGAGGGGACAAAACTGATGGGAGCTCCCCAGCAATCTCTATTCCTAGACAGTTGTCACTATTTGCCGTGCCTGGTGACTCCCTGAAAAGCACCACTCCTGGGGCTTGTCCCATGACTGAACAGTCTGAGAGCTCGTTGTGTGCACATCCTATTTACAACCTGAAGGTGCAAGGTAGGAATTCCTGTAGGGAGTGTTCAATAGAAGGGATGATGTGGGGACTCTTGTCTTGCTTTGATTTTACTTCGAATACTTCTAATGTTTCTCCCCCAGGAAGAATGTGCAATGTAGATTTTAGCTAGACACCTGTCTTAACAGATGCTTTTAATTTTTCCTCGTGAGTATTTGTTGCATTTTTATCATAACCTTCCTCCTTTCCTGTGAATATAGTATAGTGGTTTTTAATTTTTTTCCCCCTCTTAGTTTCAAACTCACCCTTTTTGCCTACTGTGTGAAAAATATTCTGGTTCCTTTAAAAGTTTTCCTGTGGCGTCAGTGACTGAGGTCTGCCTGTAGGGGGCGCCTGAGACATGGGGGCGGTGGGGGTGGGGAGATGCTGCCTGGAGCTGGGTGGCTGGACCAGCAGGCTCCTGGGGGCCCCAGGCTTCTCCAGCACCAGGCTCTTCTCCGGGGCGGGGCCACACTGCTTCTCCGGGGCGGGGCCACACTGCTTGCAGAGCCGTGTGTGTCTGCACTAGGGGGTCTGCAACTTCGCTTATACCTCCCTGGGGAAGTAATCATGTATACGTCCTCTGGCCACACACGTGCCTGTGCACACCACTCCCAGACCCCTTAGGGAGGACATAAATTTCCAGAGGGCACATTTCTAGAGAGTTCCACCTGAGAGGCATATTGATACTTTGTCTCAGTTGTGGGGTGAGGTGCTTTTCTTTGATTTATTATTACTTTTATTTGACTTATTATTTATCTTTATTCTTTGTCGCTACAACATTTTATTCTGATTTTTTAAAATAAAATTTGTTCCTATTGGGGAAAAGATGAAATGTTAAAAACGCAAAGAGAAAACAGTAAAATATGAACATAATTTTTATCTTCCCCTCAGCATTTTTTATGTGCAAATAGATACTTTTTACCCCAAATTGAGAACAGACTGCATATCTTAGAATCTGTTGTTTTCTGTGAGTTTATATCATCAGCAGTTTCTCTAGCTGGGCAGTGTTAGCATAAAACCTGTGTTTTAATGGTTGCAAAGTACTTTTATAGCAATATAAAGATATTTCAAAACTTGAAGCATTCAATATATGTCTGATTTTCCACTTTTTACATTTTATTTATAATACTTATAGACAATATTTTATAAAATTCACATCTATAAATTAATGGAAATAGTATTGCAGGGGATGAAGTCATGAAACATTAACCTTCAAAATATTGCAGCATTTAAAAAACTTTACAAGAAAGCACATTTTCTTGTCACCTTCACCATAATTTCTCCTGTTATTATTTAATTTTAACATTTATATGGAATGTGGTGTCTTCTTGACTTACTTTTAACTTTTTTCCTTATTTTTTTGGCATTAAGTTTATTTAATTTCAAATATTTTGAATAGACACTGGTTCATTCTGGCAAAAAAAAGAATTATTTATTTTTTATTTAAAAAATGTTTTATTTATTTTTGAGAAAGAGATAGAGAGCAAGCAGGGGAGGTGCAGAGAGAGAGGAATATAGAGAATCCCAAGCAGGCTCTGCGCTCTCAGCACAGAACCCAATGTGGGCTTGAACTTACAAACTGTGAGATCATGACCTGAGCCGAAATCAAGAGCCGCCCAAGCCCCCCCAAAACAAGAATTTTTTTTAGTAGAGTACTGAGGGCGGGCACCTGGGTGGCTCAGTTGCTTAAGCGTCTGACTCCTGGTTCCTGGCTCAGGTCACAATCTCACAGTTCATGAGTTCAAGCCCCACATCAGGCTCCGCACTGACAGTATGGAGACTGCTTAGGATTCATTGTCTCTGTCTCTGTCTCTCTCTGACTCTCCTGTGCACTCTCTCTCTCAAAATAAATAAATAAATAAACTTTAGAAAATAATAATAATAATAATAATAATAATAACAACAACTAATATAAGAATACCGGGTAGCTTTCAACAAACTCAGGCGAAAGTACTTACAATGAATATGAAAGATATGGAGCATATGGCCTTAATTAGATAACAGTCAGTAAGAGAAGAACAAATATAATAGTTGGGAAAGTTGAGGGCCTTTAAAGAAAGAGCAATTCAGGGGCGCCTGGGTGGCTTAGTCGGTTAAGCGTCCGACTTTCGCTTAGGTCATGATCTCGCGGTTGTGGGTTCGAGCCCCGCGTCGGGCTCTGTGCTGACTGCTGGCTTGGAGCCTGGAGCCTATTTCAATCTGTGACTCCCTCTCTCTCTGACCCTCCCCTGCTCACGCTGTCTCTCTCTCTCTCCTAGAAATAAAATAAATAAATAAATAAATAAAAGAAAGAAAGAGCAATTCACTAAAGAAGTCACAATCACCAATGGGTGTATGGGGGCATGTTTTTCTTCACTAGCAAAGTTGATGTCCATTGTTTTTGTCTATTGGGTCTTTTTCCCCCCACTGGGTCTTACCAGAGCTGTGCCTCTCCTAACACAAACTAGGGCAACCAGCACTCTTTGCAGACAGAAGTCAAGGCTGAGTTGTTCAAACAGTAACATTTTTTTTTTTTTTACAAATAGTTTATTGTCAAATTAGTTTCCACATAACACCCAGTGCTCATCCCCACAAGTGCCCTCCTCCATGCCCACCCTCCTCCCCCCCACATCCACCAGTCCTCAGTTTTTGTCAGCATTCAAGAGTCTCTCATGGTTTGCCTCTCTCCCTTTCCCCCACCATTTCCCCCCTTCTTCTCCCCCCTTGGTCCTCTGTTAAGCTCCTCCTAATCCTCCTATACGTGCAAACATATGATATCTGTCCTTCTCTGCCTGACTCAAACAGTAACATTTTAAAGAAACTCTCCATCAGTTCATGCTTCCTGGATCTCCAGAATTACTGTGTTTCAGCTGAAACCAGATTGCTCAATTGTATTTTCCTTGATTTCTTTATCTCAGCCTTCAAAGAGCTCTGTTTCACCTTTCAGCTATGACCCTGGGAATCTAGGTAGGAGTCTGGGTCCAGCAATGCTTGAGAGTTCCAATTGCCCCTTGTTACAAACACTTATTATACAGACAGTTGGGAATCTCGGCCACTCTGGTGGCTGTACAGGGACCTCTCATGATGTTTAAACTGCATTTCTCGGGGCACCTGGGTGGCTCAGTCAGTTAAGCGTCTGACTTCAGCTCAGGTTATGATCTCACAGTTCGTGGGTTCGAGCCCCGCGTCGGGCTCTGTGCTGACAGGTGGCTTGGAGCCTGGAGCCTGTTTCAGATTCTGTACCTCCCTCTCTCTCTGACTCTCCCCTGCTCACACTGTCTCTTTCTCCCTCTCAGAAATAAAACATTAAAAAATTAAGAAATAAACCGCATTTCTCTGCTGATTAATGAAGTCGAGCACCTTTTAGATATGGATTGACCATTTGAGTATGTCTCTAAAAAGTGCCTCTTTGGGTCTTTGTTTATATTTTACTGGGATGTTTGTAATTTTTTAAAGTTCATTTATTTATTTTGTGAGAGAGAGCAGAGAGAGCAGAGGAGAGGCAGAGAGAGGGGGAGACAGAATCCCAAGCAGGCTCCATGCTATCAGTGAAGAGCCCGATGTGGGGCTTGAACTCACAAACCGTGATATCATGACCTGGGCCGAGATCAAGAGTTGGACAAGATCAAGAGTTTGAACGCTTAACCGACTGAGCCACCCAGGGATGTTTGTAATTTTTAAGCTGATATAGTTCTACATGTATTCTAGATTCCAGCAATTTTTGGAGACAGAAGTATATATATATATCTCCAGTTATACGTACATGTTTATGTTTAAATACACAAAATTTACATATCATTTATATTTACTATATACTTATACATTATAAATATATATGAATATATGAATATTTTATATATAAATGTTTATCCGACTATGTATATATAAAATTTTGGGTCTCTCCTACAGATCTGTTTTTCTTTTATTCTCTCTTAAAAGCATCTTTCTGATGAACAGAAGTTTTAAATTTAGTTATATCTAATTAAACAATCTATTATTTTTAGTCAGTGCTTTTTTCTCCTTGTTAAAAAAATCTCTGCTTACCCTAAAGCCATGAAGATAATATCCTAAGTTTTCTACTAGGTCTCCTATTTGTCTCTAATAAAGTTCTATGGAATGAAACGAGGTAAGAATAAAGGTTCATTTTTTTCCCCTGTACCTACCATGTGGATTTATCAAAAACAGTATCCTTTCCACAGTGATTTGAAGGGACTCTCATGTGATGAATCTAGCTGTTTTGTGTTTCTAGGTTTGTTTCTAGGTCCTCTGCCTTTCCACTGGTGTGTTTGCCCAAACTTACTTCATGACCACACTGGTTTTTTTTTTAATGTTCATTTATTTTTTGAGAGGGAAGGAAAGAATGAGCAGGGGAGGGGTGGAGAGAGGGGGGACAGAGGATCTGAAGCTGGCTCCGCGCTGACAGCAGAGAACCCGATGCAGAGCTCAAACCCATGAACTGGGAGATCATGACCCGAGCTGAAGTCAGACACTCAACCGACTGAGCCACCCAGGTGCTCCTAATTACAGTATTTCTATAGTGAATCTTTATATCTCGTAGGGTGTGTCTTCCAACTTTGTTCTTTTTTCCTAAAGACTGTCTTGTGTATTCTAAGCCCTTTGGTATCCATAGACTTTTTACTATCCGCTTGTCAATGTTTCAAAAAAAAAAAAAAAAAAACCTCTAACATGGTGAGATTTTAAGCAGGACTGGTAGAGATTACTTGGGGGAGAATTGATAATAATGAGTCTTACTAACAAGAATTTCGATCTATGCAAAAAGTATTTCTCCTCATTTCCTGGAATCTTTAATTTCTCAGTGATGTTTTGTACTTTTAATGTCATGCTTTAGCACATCTCTCATTATGTTCAGATATTTAATGTATTTGATATTATTTTCAATGGCACTTAAAATTTTCTGATTATTTGTTGCAGAAATAGAAAAAGTGGTTTTTGTTATATATTACAACTTGACTAAATTCACTTAACTCTAATGATTTATATTCTTTTGCATATTCTATATAGAGAACAATGCCATCTGTGAATAATGATAGTTTTACTTCTTCCTTTCCAAACTTTACAACTCTTATATTTTCTAGGTGCTACTGCACTTTTTAGGACCTTCCAGAAATTATTCAGGGGACAGTGGACATCCTTGTCTTTCTTCCAAACTCAGGGAAAAACTGTTTTGATATTTCACCATTAAGCATGACGTTTACTAATGTTTTCTCTTGTAGATGTGCTTTATGAGATTAAGGAAGCCACCCTGTATTCTAAGTTGCTAATCGTTTTTGTCATGAATAGGTGTTGAAGTTTAATCCATTTATAGAAATTATCATAAGGTTTTTCCCTTTTTTGTTTGTTGATTAATGTGGCACATTACATTGATTTTCAAATTTCAAACCAATATTGCCTTTTTGCAATAACTCCCCCCCAAGACACGTTGTACATCCTTCAAGATACTATTGTATTTTATTTGCTAAACTTTTGTTTAGGATTTTTGTGTCCAAATTCAGGAGAGATCTTGGCCTGTAGTTTTCCTTTCTTCTATTGTCTTGTCAGCTGTTGTGAACAGGTTTGTAATGGTCTCCTAAAAAGAGGACCTAATGGGTTGACACAGATGGGTTTGTTCTTCTTAAAAGAGGTAATCATATTTTTATCCACTTTTGGCTGATGAGAGTTGCTCATTCCCTAAGCACTGTGATGAATTATGATTATAACATGTTTGACTTTGTACAATCTTCTATGTGAGCTTCCTCCATTTTTACCCCCAGACTGGATGGAAATGAGACTGGGTTTCTTGAGAGCGGGGTGTGTGGGGGGGCATGGTAAACCTTGGCCTACAAGAAAACTCACATTAACGATGCAGATGCATGTTATACACACTAATATGTACAATGCGGTTTTGCAATGATTGCATTTTTGTTATTAATGGACTTTGTTTCTTGATACTTCTCAGGAAATGATGACTGATAGAAGAGTCTGCTGTTGGGTCTGAGAACCAAATGAAACGTCATGGAGAACCCATGACTCCTCCTCCGTGTAAGAGAAGGCTGATCATGGAGATGCTGTTAGTGGTGCCAGAAGGAGAGGGAGCATCCCAGGCCAGGGGCTCAGCTGTGACCTTGAAAGGTGGTGAGGATGCCTGTCCCCCCTCCCCTTCCTGACCTGCTCCAGTGCAGCCAGGCCCCTGGCTCTTCCCACCACTGGAGCAGTTCCCCTCAAGGTCACCAGCTATGGGTGACACTGCCTTTAATTTCTCGGCTGCATTGGGCATAGGTGTTTGCTCTCTCCTTCATGGAAACCTTTCTATATTCCCAAATTCCACACTCTACTGATTTCCTTCTCCTGATTGGTAACCCCTTTCCTTTTTTTTCTTAAAAATTTTTAATGTTTATTTATTTTTGAGAGAGAGAGAGAAAGAGATCGCGAGCAGGGGAAGGTAGAGAGAGAGGGACACACAGAATCCAAACTAGGTTCCAGGCTCTAAGCTGTCATCACAGAGCCCAATGGAAGGCTTGAACCCACAAACCATGAGATCATGACCTGAGCCAAAGTTGGAAGCTTAACCAACTGTGCCACACAGGCGCCCCGGTAACCCCTTTTCATTCTTGTCTTCTGCTTCTCTTTTACTTTTCCCCCTATAAATATTGTAAAAATTCCCGAGTCCAACCATTTCTGTCTGTCCTTCTAGTTCTCTCTGACATGATCTTTCACCAAGATATTACAGTTGCTTCTTATATGATCTATCATTCTTTTCTTTAAATTTATTTATTTATTTTTAGGAGAGAGAGAGAAGGGGAGGAGTTGAGAGAGGGGGAGATAAAGAATCCCAAGCAGGCTTCATGCTCTCAGCACACAGCCCAACACAGGGCTTGATCCCATGAACTGTGAGACCATGACTTGAGCCGAAAACAAGAGTTGGACACTTAACTGACTGAGCCACCCAGGCACTCCTGACCTATCATTCTCGCTCTGATCTGACACATACTGTCTACCTCTGCAGCCAGAGTGACCACGTGCACATGGAAATCCCATCATCTCACGTCCACCCTGAAGCCCGCCATCCACTCCCCCAAGCGCTCAGAACAGAATCGGAGCTCCCGACGCTGGTCTACACGCTCCGCAGGACCCGGTCCTGCCATCCTCTCCTGCACGTGTCCTCTGGGGGGGTCCTCCTTGCTCTCTCTGCCCCTGTCCTTTCTGCATGGCCCCAGCTCGTCCCCTCCTAGGGGCCCTTCACTGGCCCTCACAAGAGCCAGAAGTCCTCCTCCTCACGTGCACGGGCCCCCTGTCTCCTGTGCCAGGGGTCACCTCCTCAGAGGGCCCTGCCTGACCACAGGGCCATTGAGGCTCCCTGTCCTGCTGTCTGTCACATCCATGATGACTTCCTAATGCAAATTCACACTATATTGTTTCTTTTTCCCATTTTATATGTATTACCTGACTTCCCTATGAGACTATGTCAGGTCTGAGATTTTTCTCTGGCTTATATTTCAACTATGAAATACAACATTTAAGAAACTGTGGCGTACATGAATGTCCCTGTGGGATTGTTCAAACACCCCTGTACCTAATTGCAGCTCAGTCTCTAAATTTAGCTTCCACATGCTCCTGTCAATCACAGTATCCACCAAGAGGATAGTCATCCCCACCTGATGACTTCTTGTCAAAATCTGTCCCCCCAGAGCCTGTGACTGTGGCAGGAGATGGTACTCCACACCAACCAATTGAATTCTTTGTCTCATGACTTAACCAGTCTCAGCAAAAGTGGGCGGAGTCACAAACCTGATAGGAATGCATTGGTGGCAGGAGTCATTACCAGCTATCTCTCTACAGATAACTCCTTGAGGTCACAGCAATGTCTGTGCTGGGAATGATGCCAAATAAATTGTCATTAAACCCAGAGGTTATCGGTAGTGATATAAAACATCAAATAATGAAAGATATTTGACAGTTTGGATGAAGTAAGTAGTATACGAATTTGTATAAAAACAAACAAACAAACAAAAACCCATGGGAAGTTTCTCTCATTTAATGACTTGGAATAAATCCAGCTTACCTCTTGAGGTTCATCTGTTTCCAGAATTGAGTTTTCCCATAATTTAGGATGGCTCATTTTTATTCTGACTAAAATCTCAGTATGCTTCTTTTTTTTTTTGTTCTTTTTCAGTTCTTAGTTGGTTATTGTTTACCAGAATTCCATAGGTAGATATGTTCAGGTGTCCAGACAGAAGCATGTAAAGCTTGTTGCATGTACTATGTAACATTCTAGCCCTTGAATGATTACTGGGGCAGCAGATACACCAAGATTGAGTTCTACCTTCTCTTTGTACTTTAGAAATACTGATGGGTTTTAAATAAATATCCTCAGAATATGAAAAAGTCTTCAAATTGCTTCAAGGAATTCAAGGACCTCCAGAAGGGAGGAAACAATTTGTTGAATTTACCATCAAGGAAGGAGCAAGGTGGGTATAGAAACTCCAGTATATTTCACAGTGGGGCCCAGAGTGCTGCTGGGCAAGGGGTGGGGACAGGACTGCCTGGCGTTTCTCAAACCCTGGTCCTCACTCAGAGTACATGCTGTCTCTGTAGTTATTTAGATTGATGTTACCTGAGTTTCACTCATTCTTTCAAGCTCAGGGAGACTTCTGTTCACACCAGAGTTTGAGGTGGGCATTGACCCTGAAAGACACTCTTTGTATTTGCTGGATTTTCCCTACCACGAGGGTCCATTTTCTATTCCCATGTAGGTTGGAAGCTTCTCTTTTTATCCCCCACAGAGCTTCCCACATCATAGAGGGGTTTTTGGGGTGTCTTTCGGTTACTGACTTTTCTCTTCATTTTCAGATTTAAAAGATGAGACTTAATTAAGCACCTTGAGAAGATACGAGAAAAAAATAGCATCTGACAGATTTTTGAGCAAAGATAAGCATAGCCCAAACATATAGTCCTGTTATCTCAAGAATCAAAAAATAAGAAGCAGATTGCTGTCTTCTAGAATGGAAGGGGATGTTGCTGAAGCCTCGTAGCATGTGTTGGTTAAAAGAATTGCCTTCCAGAGGCTAAGAAAAAGTAGTTGGAGCTTTAAAAGTTTTATGAATTCATGATAATAAAAGCTGGGCTTTTGCGCTAAGAATTCATTTGAAAAGGCAACTTGTGTTTGTTTTCCCACCTGAGGTGGGAGTTATTATTAAGTCATCAGACTATGGTACAGTCCTAGTTTCTGCAGGAGGTTATACTGTCATAACTAGTGTTTATTAGTGTCCACTCACTATCCATTTCTTGATCCCTTTGCCCTGAGACTGTACCTCACCAGGTCATGGTGTTGGCCTGGGAGTCGGGTGACTAAATCCTTCTTTACTGAAGGATCTGGGCCATTAGATGTCTTGTCTGGTTTGGATTGTTGTAATTTTCCACATACTTAAACCACAAAACATGGGAGTATTAGGAAGTGTTCTAGACATTCCACACATACTTATCCTTAGCCACTGCTTAGCAGAACTCCATTTCCTTGATAGGTTCTACCATTTCAGCCAGTTCAGAAACCCCCTTTATATCTGTTGATTGAGACAGATGAGCAATCCCAAGTAGTTAACGAAATCTCAACTTCCATTTCAATGAGTCATTGCTGGGTCATCTGTTGATAAAATTTCCCCATTTGGAACCGAAACCTTTAGTCTGGCAGAGCTTAAAGACATAGGAATGGGAAGCAAATTTTGCTACTGGATACGTCGTAGGAGTAAGTGAGATGAGGTCCTCACATTGCCAGTTCTTCATTGCCAGAGACACAAATGTGGTTATGGGAGAAACAGCATCACATACCAGACGCTAAGATAGCATATTGCCACCTCCCAGATTTGCCTCAGTTCCAAAAGGAATTGACATCAAGCTAGAACTATAACTGAGACTCAAGAGTCATTCCATTATTTATTGAGCTAGCCAGTTCAAGCTGATAGTGATGCTAAGACCAGTGAAACCCATTAGCATGATCCCATTGCTTGTACTTCATTTCTTGTAAAGGGATTTTCATTCTTAGACATGATACAGTGTAGAATACTGTGATGGTGGATGTGATATTGACATTTTTAAGTGTTTATAACTATCTTAAAATTTGTATGGAACCACAAAAGACCCTGAATAGCCAAAGTAATATTTAAGAAGAAAACCAAAATGGGAGGCATCACCATCCCAGACTTTCGCCTCTACTACAAAGCTGTAATCATCTTTTTGAGAAAGAGAGAGAGCACACACACGTGAAAATGGGAGAGGCAGAGAGAAAGTAGGGCAGATCTTCTGATTAATGCTTAACTGACTGAGCCCCTCAGGTACCCCTGGATATGACATTTTTAAGACTAAAAATGCTGGTTTTCTATGAGAATTCTGGGTGGGAGGAAAATCCATATCCAGAATAACTGTCTATCTGAGTAAGAGAAAAGCACTGCCTCGATTATGAAATCAGACCCAAGGAATCACCTTGTCACCTTGAAGCTGACCTACCCTTCTCGGAAACAGTGCCGTATTGGCAGCTTAGTGTTGGTGTGCTGCCAGCATATTACACGGTCTGCACTGGCTATAGTGAGATGGGCCATGGTAAGTGGAAGTTAATTTTGTTGAGCCCATGAGTAGCCTCCATCATAGCCACTGTGGCCATCATGTTCCATTACCAACTTTGAAGAAGGTGTTGGAGTGGTCCCAGGAACTTAGAGAGGCCTCAGCTAAGAGACAGCAAGGAGATGGTGACCTCAGTCCTACATCCTTATTAAACTAGAGCTGAATGAGCTTGGAAGCAATTTCTTCTTCTGAGTCTTTAACTCATGAGCCAGCATTGTCAACATCGGCTTTGAATTTATGAGACCCTAGGCAGAGAAACCAATGAAGCCTGCCTTGGCTTCTGACCTACAGAACTGCTTGTTAAAATATTTGCATTGTTTTGGGGCACCTGGGTGGCTCAGTTGGTTAAGCATCCGACTTCGGCTCAGGTCATGATCTCACGTTCGTGGGTTTGAGCCCTGCATCGGGCTCTGTGCTGACAGCTAGCTCAGAGCCTGGAGCCTGTTTCGGGTTCTGTGTCTCCCTCTCTCTCTGACCCTCCCCTGCTCATGCTGTCTCTCTCTCTCTCTCTCTCACACTCTCTCAAAAATAAACAAAACATTTAAAAAATATTTGCATTGTTTTGAGCTGTTAATTTGAGGGTAATTTGTTATGTAACAATAGAACATTAATTTGGGGGTGCATGGCTATTGTGAAGTAATAACCGAAAACTGAGCACAATGTTATTTGTTTTCCAGTCCTCTGGTCACAGGGAACTCCCTGTGAAGCCATAGGTGTAGAAGCACAGAACTTTCTTTTTCTTGGTCCCATTCCAGGGTAGCATGTTTTCAGATCACTTGTCAATGGGTCACAGTACCACAGCACAATGAGTTGTACATTACAACCAGTATCTTAATAAGCCACCTCATTGCTGAGTTCTTTTTTGGTGGTGAGGCAAGACTTAGGAACTTTCTGTTCACCTATGAGCACTATCTTGACATTTCCCAGACTACTAGATCATTAAAAATTTCACTAATTTGGAAATCCCCTGATTTTGTGTGGGAATTATTTATTATGTTATGTCATTCAAGTGTGTTGCCAATGTGTCTATGTTAGTTTCTGCTTCTTTATCAACCAGAATAATGTCATCAATGCAAAAACAAAACAAAACAAAAACAGTATGATGTGTGCTGTAAGTGAAAGGTAATCAAAGTCCCTAAGGAATAATTTATGACACAAGCTCATCTCTGATATAGAGATGTCAGGCTGATAAAGCCTGAAGAAGGAAGTGAAGGTGCATGGCTGCCCTTTGCAGTTCAAGGCAAACTCCTTCTGGTGATATTTATTGAAGAAGGAAAAAAGCATTTGACCAATAAGTACTCTACACCAGGTGCCTGGGGATGTGTTGATTGCTAAAGCAATAAACCCACATGTAGAACAGCAGCTATAATTGGAATAGCCATCATTAGGCTGATGATAATAATCTCTTTCTCTAAGATCCATCTTTTCTTCATAATACAAGTATGGACGTTGAAAGGGATGTCGTAAGAATCACAACCCTGCATCTTTCTAACTCTAATGGTAGCAAAATCATTCCAATCTCTATAGCAAACATGATATTGCTTTGGGTTTACTTTTTTCATAGTTAGGTCAGTTCTAGTGGTTTCTATTTAGCCTTTTCCTACCACAACAGCCCTCATTCCACTGGTCAGGGAGCCAATGTGGAAATTCTGCCACTTATTGAATATGTTCATTCTAATTATGCACTATGGCACTTGGAAATGACCAGAGCATGGATTCATTGACTAATGAGGTTCATTGTGAGTGGAACCTAAGATAAAACTACATTGATTACCTGACCTCCATAAGCCAATACTCTAACTAGAGAATACTACTGATAGAGAATAATACTGATAGATGCATTTGAGTCTTCTGGAATTAATGCCAGTTCAGAGCAATATTCAATAATCTCATGGAATTCTGATTATGTATCTTTCCACTATGCATTGTCACCCTAGTAATTGGCCTGAGGTCAATTGGGGAAAGTTGGGATAGCAATTAAAAGCATAAATATTTGGCAATGTAGCATGGTCCTTCCTCAAGGACAAGCCCACAGTAATTTCTGACCAGCAGAGAAGAGAAGAGCCACCACAGATGCCTGGGCTCCCCTTAGAAAGCAGTTTACCATGGCATTGGTGGAAGTTGTATCTCTTAGAACTCCCAAGGTGAGTGAACACATCTTACCTGATAAATTCACTCTAACTTTCCAGTCTCCTTAAGGCTTTGGCTTCCTTTCTCTGCAGTACACCACAAAAGTTCTTGCATTTCTCCTCAGTGAAGGACGGGCCACCTTTGGGACTTATTCCAGTCAACCAACCAAGCAAACTGTTACAGCCATCCCTATCTGCTCAAGCAAAAACACTGAATCCAGAGCCTTGGCTTAATGACTCCGTATCAATTAATTTGGTTTACCTTAACTTTCTTTTTCTTCATACTCTACCTTCAAGTATTTTTCCACACCAATTTCCCAGATTTCTATCTATTTGTTTTAGAAACACCATGTAGTTGTTTTGGTAAATTCTACACCTATTCACAGGTCACACTAAAACTCACATTTTTTGGCCTGTGGGAATTTGAGGCCTGTTACAGGGTTTTGAAGGAAAGAGGTGGTGGATGTAGCTTCTGTGCAAGGCTGCCCCATCAGGCAAGGTGATTACAGATTCTTCAGACAGAGAGGACATACCTCCTCAGACAACAGTGGAAAGTTTGCAACTATTGGCAAAGATACCTCAGAGAATTTGGGGGTTCAAATTACCCAGCTTCATCAGGATGTGCCTATGTGCTTCACTCCAATTTTCAGGACCCTATCCATTACCAATTAGTGCCCTAACATGCTGTGAAAAACCTCGGGGAATCTGGGAATTCATATTGTGTTGTAATACAGAAGATGGCAAGATTAGATTTTAATTTGGTTTTCCCATATCTTGGTCCTGTGGCTAAGGGAGATAATGATTTCTTTCATGGCTAGTTCATAGAATCTTTCGCATCATTTATGTAGACCTTGAGCTGGGACTTTAAGGACATGAGGGCATTATTTTCTTCCCCTATATTCTCTAGCTGACTGGGAGGCAACTAATCCTCCTACAATATACTCCTTATTTCGAATAAAAGGTTCCTAGGTAGCACCTACTTTTTACCCAGACCTTTGGATTCTGTAGGTTCTTGATTATAGGCATCTAGGTGTCATAATTTAAGAAAGTCAGTTGTCACTTCTGCCACAGACTTAACAGTGCTCTTTTACCATTGGAAACAGAGTCACTAATGCCTTTAAATCGAATCAGATTGAAGAAGAAATCCCATAAGCCCAGAACAATTTCAAAGTACTCATCCTTAACATACTGTTTTTCTGGAACCACTCAGTATAAAATCTGTGTCAGTCAGGCTTCAGCCAGGAAAGGAGAACCAGTAGGAGACATATGCACATGTGTCCATACATATAGATGCACATGTGTGTTGCTGTGTGTGTCAGTATTGATTTGTTACAGGAAATGATTTCATGCGATGGTCCTTGCCCATTCCCCAGTCTCCGCAGGACCATTGTCCCCCCTCTGATGCTGGAGCAGGGCAGGAATTCAGGACAAGAGATCAGGAGCAGGCTGACACCCCCCGACATGAGCTTCTCTCCCCACACAGACCACGAAGACCACTGAAGCGCATGCCCGTTCATTTGGCTCCAACCTTGGGGAAGAGGCTATTCTGTGAGGCCAGGACCCTTCAAACTGCACAACCTGTCGAGGTCTTTTACTCTGATGCAGGTTAGATGTCTCCTCCTCAGGGAGGCTTCCCTGACCACCACATGCAAAATACTGCCCACCCTTTTGCATCCCTCCATCCCATTTCAACTTTCTGCAGGGTACGTACCAGTACCTGATGGTTGCTCTGCTGGTCTAGCGGCTCATGGAGATCCATGTCAATGTTGTCTAGGTCACTGTCATTTCACACCTAGATCAGTGGCTGGCGCTTAGACCAGTCTAACAAATATTGAATGAGTTATTTTTAATCCTCACAAGTGAGGGAAGTGGATGCTGTCAGGAACCTCACTTCAACACAGGGGATGTGGCAACAAAGACATTGGGAACAGAGTCCCCGGGTCATGAGCAGATGAGGGCGTACCGGGAACAACTGCTCAGAGCCAGGTCTGGCTTGAAGCCAAGTCCTTTCCACGCCTCCAGTGCTGCCCCCGGGCTCCACACTCAGTGGCTGCTCCTGTTCCACAGTTTCCTCTTGGTTCCTCTTTATCATCTCACCCTGATTCTGGAACATTCTTTGCTCCCTCTGTTACAGGAGCGTGGGACAGACACTGCTCCTCGTGTTAGAGTGTGAAAGAATGACTCCTGCAGATGACAGCAGAGAGTGAGCAAATCGATGGAGTTTATGGAGAAAAACTACAAAGATCTCAAGAGTGACAAGATTCCTGACTGGGGTGCGACCAACGATTTTTGTCCTTGAATATTTATTGGGGCCTTATCAGAACGTTTGTGAGACTCCACTGATGGCACCCAGCACACGTGGGTCTGGAACACCTTTATCTTTTTATCCCCCCCAAACCCAGCCGCTTCTTCAGCCTCCCACCTGCAGCTGCCTCTTCCTCCCTGAGGCTCCCTTCTCTCTCCCTGCCTAATGTTAACCCTTTCCCTACTCAACTCTCCCTCCCTGATGGGAGATCCCAGGGCAGGGAGGCCTGGCTCTCCTCTCCCTCAGCCTCTGCCCCAGCTCTTCCGCACTGAGGGCTCCCAGGGAGGGCTGTCCTGTCGCACAGGCCTAAGCCTGTGTCTCTTGTCGAGTCTCTGGCCCATAGGGGAGTCTGCTTTCTGTGTGTTCCCCCAAGTAGATCACTGACAACCAGGGAATGACCCCCCGCGGACTGCTCTCTGCCCCAGAGCTTGTAGCCTCTCCTAGGTTCTGGGCCATGACCGTCTCCTACTTGCCGCCCCAGCCCTGAGCCGCGCATGTGCAGAGCACCTCAAACGTGCTGGGATGGGCTTTGGCTTCTGACCACCCCGCTCCCCTCAACCCCACAGCCACCTTATGAGGCAGGGGCTCGATTTTCCCTTAACCCCCAAGGACCCTAAGCCCCAGGGAGCATGTCCTAGCTTAAGGTCAGAAAACTGGGTGGGAGCTGAAGCTGGCGTTACACCTGGGCGTCCCTCACTCCATCACGTGTGCTCGTGGGAGCTGTGCCGCACTGTGCCCGCACTTCACGGAAGGGAAACTGGATTCCTCACTAAATTGACATCTAAAGACTAAAGAGCGTGAGGACTTTGCCTTGCCAGATGAAGAAGGTGTTAACCTTAAAAATAAAACCGTCAGTTAATTTGCCCGCAAAATGCCTTTATTTGAAAATAGCCGAGAATTGTAATCCGGGCCAAGCAACTCCAGCAAAACCACAGACAAATTCAGAGAACATAAGACACAGGCTCTTTTACAGAGGGGAGGGGGCGATTTGAAACCGCAAGTGCACCAGTAAAAGGTCGGTTCCGAGTGTACCGGCTTCTCATTGGCTGAGCAGTGACAGTCTCTCATTGTCTGGGCTGTTGCTGGGTTGAGGGAGATCGGTCCTTTTTCTGGGATAGGAGCCTAGTAGAGGAGGAAGATCTTCCTCCTGCTGGGAAAGTAACTTAGTGGCTGAACTCCTATGGACTTGTCAGGTGCATTCCTCCTGTTAGGTCTGCAACTTATGACAGGAGGTAGGGATGAGAGCCCCCCACTACTGGCCCCTTGAGCCCGATTTAGCGAGGTTACCCTTCGTTAGATTTCAAAAAGTGTCTGACAAGATCCCCTTTCATCTCCAAGCACAGCATGAAGTCTCCCTGTTTCCAGAGACCCGTACATAGGCCTGTAGAGAAAGTCCCTTCCGCAGTCAGCAATGGCCTCTACACACCAGCATTAAACGGCTTCACACATTCGGCCGCGAAAGACTGACAATGCAGTCACGGAACTGGCGGTTGAAAAGAGCCGCGGACATGACCAAGCACACTTGGGCCCTCCACCCTTCCCCTCGTCCCCGGGCTGCACCACACCGGCCCCCTGGTTCCCTGCACGTGGCAGCCTGCGCCCATTTGTGGGCCTTTGCCCCCGTTCCTCCCTCTGCCTCCACTCGGATTCCCATGTCACTTCCTTACCCTTCCCTCTCTACCAAATTGTCACCTCCTCAGACAGATGCTGGGTCACCCCAACTAGGGGAAGACCCTCAGACCCTTTACTGTCGGAGCGCTACGGCTTGCAGACAGTTGCTCTGCTGCCTGGTTCCGCGTCGTTTCTGCGTGGGCAGGGCCTGCTCCCTGTCTCCGCCGTTCACCCTTTTCCTTCCTCCGTCCTGGGACCCGAACACCGAGTGGCCTGGTTGACGGGTGATTTCTCACAGGGTGCGCGCACCGCCTGTACTAGATTTTTTCCACAACAAAAAGAGAAACAGTGGAAATAATTCACAGCCAGATGCGCTGGATTTGGACTTCATTTAATGTAACCTATACAAAGAGGCACGTCTGGGTGGGTGCAATCGGATCCTGTGAAAATGCTCTCCAGCATGCAAGCGATGAGAACACGGACAGTTGGGCGTAAATGAACGGTTTCAGAACTGTGCAAATTAACCCAAGTCTTGCGTGATCAGAAGGGCCTTTACTCAAGAACACGGCCAGATCCGAGCACAAACACTGAGCCTTGGAGGGTTGTAACAGCGCTATTCCTACCGCCCGCCCCTCAGCTGCGCGGTGGCCTTGAAAACCCATGACCTCACATCCAGGGTAGCTCTGAACGCCAGCAAGCCGTCACCCACTGGAGGGGACAGAACTGCTTGCAGCTCCCCAGCACCATATTCACAAGCAAGTGTCCTTCTTTAAGGTGCCTGGTGACTCCCTGAGAGGCAAGATCCTCAGGGCATGTCCATAATTGAAGGTCTCGGAGCCGACTGTGTGCACAGACCTGGTCACCATATTAAGGTGCCAGGCTGGAACCCGTGTGCCGAATTCAATTGAAAGGACGAAGGTTAGCAATCTTGTCTTGCTCTGATGTCACCTGCAAGAAATCCTTCTAATGTTTTCCCCCAGGAAGAATGGGCAAATAAGAGTTGAGAAGGGACCTTTATATCAAATGCTTTTAATGTTTGCTCACAAAACACGTTGCATTGGATCGCATCTGTTCCCTGAATCAATTATGACGCTCATATAATCTTCCTCATTTTCTGTTAGAACAATGTGCCGCCTTTTAACTCTCCATCTCAGCTTCCAACTCACCCTTTTTGCCTGTTGTGTGAACAACGTTCCGGTTCCTTTAAAAGATTTCCTGTGGCGGCCGTGACCGAGGTCAGTCGGTAGGGGGCGCCGGATACATGGCGGGGGAAGCCGCTGCCTGCAGCCAGGGTGGTGGCCCAGCAGGCCGCTGGGGGCCCAGGCTTTGCCCTGCACCAGGCTCTGCACTGCGCGCAACTTCTCCGGGGCGGGGCGGGGCGGGGCGGCTGCAGGACAGTGTGCCGTCTGCACCATGGGGTCCGCCGCGTCCTTTATACCTCCCAGCGGAAGTACTAATGTATCAGTCCCCTGGCCAGATACGTCCCTTTGCACACTGCTCTCAGACGCCTCGGGGGATGTATTTCCGGTAACTCCCAGAGGGCAGTTTTCTAGAGAGTTCCACCGCAGAGGCACCACAGCTTTACCCCCATTTTGTGAGTTGCTGCGGGGCTCCTGGAACAAGGTCAGAATTTTAACACTTGGAGGGTGGATTCTTTTCCCTGGGTGCTCTCTCTGAGCCCAGGAGGTGTGTCTCCCTTAGGTGTGCTGTCTTCCTGGGAGATCTACCTCAACTCTGTGGAAATATTTCCTCGGGCTCTGATCTCGGCACGAGGGAGGCGTTTCCGTGGGCAGCTTGTTTCCACCATTTTGGAGAGGGGGGCCGTCGTTGGTGGTCAGAGAGACAGAGTTCTGGGAGGGCCTTTCCTCGTGGAATTGTCTCAGTGGTGGTGAGGGGGCTCTTCTCTGGGTGCTTATCTCAGTCGTAAGTCGGGGGGGGGGCGTGTTTCCTGGAAACCCATCCAAGCTGCGTGAGGGCGGGAATGTTTCCTCTGGCACATGGTCTGAGCCCCCAGATAAGTGTCCCTGAGGGCTTCTCCCTCAGCCTGTGAGACTCTCCTTGGTGCTTAGCTCAGCCCAAGGGGGCACTTTGCCTGGCTGCCCTGTCTCGGCCCTGATGGGGGTGGGATTTTCTTGTGTTGGGCTGGTCCTGGTGGGGACCCTTCGTCCCGGGGAGACTTTCATGGGTGCTGTGTCACAACGTGCGGGGACGCTGTTCCTTGCGTGTTCTGAGACTGGAGTGAAACTTCCTTCGGGGCTCTGTCTGAGCCGTGGGGGGAGAACTTGCCGTGGGGGAGGGAACTGCCGAGGAGGTGGGAACTTGCCGTGGGGGGAGACCTTGGCGTGGGCGAGAGAACCTGCCATGGGCGAGAGAACTCGCCGTGGGGCAGAGAACTTGCCTTGGGGAGAGAACTTGCCGTGGGCGAGAGAACTCGCCGTGGGACAGAGAACTTGCCGTGGCAAAGAAACTCGTAATGGGGGAAACAGCTTGCCGTGAGGGGAGAACTGCCGTAGGGAGAGAACTTGCCGTGGGGAGAACTTGCCGTGGGGGAGGGAACTTGGTATGGGGTGGGAACTTCAATGGGCGTCCTTGCCGTGAGGCAGAGAATTGCCTTGAGGAGAGAACTTGCGATGGGGAGGGAACTTGCCGAGGGAGAGCTGCCGTGGGGGTGAGAACTTGCCATGGGGGAGAACTTGGCATGGGGAGAACTCGCCGTGGGAGCAGATTGCCTTGAGGAGAGAACTTGCGATGGGGAGGGAACTGCCGAGGGGGTGAGAATTTGCCATGGGGTGAGAACTTGCCATGGGGGGAGAACTTGCCGTGGGGGGAGAACTCGCCGTGGGGGAGGGAACTCGCCGTGGGGGGGTGGAGACCTGGGTTTTGGCGGCTTTCTCAGCGCCGGGCGCTCGGGCTCTTTGCTGGTGCTCCCTCTGAGCTCTGGGGAGCTGAGACTGGTGTCTGAAAGGTCCATCCGTGCACAGAAGGGGGAGTCCGCCTGCAGCGCTCTGCCTCCGCCCTAGGGAAGGAGGTGTCCTTGGGCACTGCATCTCCCTTGTGTAGCGGGGGGGGCGGGGGGCTGTTCCGTGGCTACTGTCTCCGCCTTGGCTGGGGAGCAGGCTGGGGTCTGTCTCTGCCTTAGAGGGGAATTGTCCTTGGTGTGCTCTGTCTCGGCCTTTGGGGGAGGTCAGACTTGGGTGAGCTAATGCACTTTGGGGGGAGTCGTTCTTCCTTGGATGCTCTGTTCCAGCCTGCGGTGCAGGAATTTTCCTTGATTTTTTTCCTTGATTTCTGGATCTCAGTGTTGGGGGAGGTCTGTCTATCGTTTTAACTATCACCTTGGGACTCAAGGTGGGGACCGGACTGGCAGTGTATGAGAGTTGTTGTGTTATATACTCACAAACGCTTGCTGTATACACAGTCTTCAGTCTCAGCCACCCTTCTGGGTGTGCAGGGACCTCTCCTTATGTCTACATATGCATTTTGTGCTCATTAATGAGGTTTATTGGCCATTCGTGTATGTGTTTTATGAAGTGCCTTACCTACATTTTATTGAAATTTTTGTACTTTATTAAATTGATTCATAGTCCTACACATATTTGTATTTCTGTAGATATTTAAAAATATAGTTCTGAGTAACTGCTGCAGATTTATTTTGCTTTGTCATTCTTTTAATGGTATCTTTTTGATGAATAGATATTCTCAGTTCAATTAAGTCTAATGGAACAATCTCTTCTTTACGGTCAGTGCTTTTTTTTTTCCCCTCAAAACCTTTGCCTACTGTAAAGCCATGACGGTCATATCCTAAGTTTTGCTCCAGTCTCCTATTCATCTGAAATCAATGTAGTGCGGATGACAGTGAGGTCAGAGAGGAGGCACATTTCCCCTTAGGGACCAGGTGGACTCACTGAAGGGACCACAGTGGCTTGGCGACCTCAGTGTCAGCCAGCTAGCAGGTGCTATTTCCAGACTGATTTCTAGACTCTCTATCGTCCTGCACGGGCGGATCCGGCGTCCCTCGCTCCAGCCCACATGGTTGTCATTACTCTTCCTTTGCAGTAGGTCCGCTGGCTGGCGTCTCACGTCTTCCAACTTTGTTCTTTTTCTGAAAGCTCGTCTCAGCTCTTCTACTGTTTTCTATCAGCTCGCAAATTTCCCCCAAATATATCAGGGTGGATTTTAAACTTTCATACTTTAAATAAAAAATATTTCCATTTTTTGGAGCGCCTGGTTGACCTAGTCGGTTAAGTGTCCAACTTTCCCTCTGGTCGTGATCTCGCGGTTCATGGGTTCGAGCCCCGCACGGGGCTCTATGCTGACTGCCAGCTCAGAGCCTGGAGCCTATTTCAGAGTCTGTATCTCCCTCTCTCTCTGACCCTCCCCTGATCATGCTGTCTCTCTCTCTCTACCCTAGAAATAAATAAAAAATATTTATATGAAAAAATATTTCCATTTTAAATATGATTGCAATAGTTACTCCTAGCAGAAATGACCATCATGATTTAACAATGAGTCTCGCAATCCAGTCAAAAAATGTATTTCTCTTGATTTCCCGAGCCCTTTATCATCTCTCAGCGAGGTGTGATGTGTAACGTGTAGTGCTTCGGCACACCCGTCGTTAGGTTTACTCCCTGGGTATTGATGGTGATGACACTGTTTGCAATGGCATTTTAAATATTTTTTCTATTGATTTGTTATTACACGGTAATACATGTTGTTTTTGATTCTTGCTCCTCCATCCAGTATCTCGCTGTTGTTCACTTATCAATTCTAAAATTTTACGTCCTTTTTGATATTCTGTGTACAAAAATGCTCAACTGAGGGGCATCTGGGTGGCTCAGTCGGTTAAGCGTCTGACTTCAGCTCAGGTCATGATCTCAGGGTTCGTGGATTCGAGCCCCGTGTTGGGCTGTGTGCTGACAGCTGAGAGCCTGGAGCCTGCTTTGGATTCTGTGTCTCCCTCTCTGCTCTGACTTGAGCATTTGGGAACAGGGACAATGTCCTTTCTTCCTTTGTAAAATTTATACTTCTTTTTCTGCATGTTTTAAAATGTTTTATTTTTCTTTTTGAGAGAGAGAGAGAGAGAGAGAGCTCAAGTGGGGGAAGGCAGAGAGTGAGGGACACAGAAGGGGGCTCCAGTCTCTGAGGTGTCAGAACAGAGCCTAAAGCAGGGCCAGAACCCATGAACTGTGAGATCATGACCAGAGTTGAAGTCGGAAGCTTAACCCACTGAGCCACCCAGGTGCCCCCCAAAACTTACACTTCTTTTATTTTCTCTAGGTTTTATTTCACCCAAATGTTCTTGATTACACGGTAGACACTCATGTCATTATATTTAAAACTCAAGAAAACAAGGGTAGGATATTTCATCATTAAATATAACACTTGTATATGGGTTGGTTTTTTTTTTTTTCAACACTCTTTTCTAGGTTAGATAAGTTGCCTTTCATCCCAACTTGTTGATAAACTTTACCATGAACAGGTATCTGACTTTAAGCCATTTATTTCAAAATCCTGGGACTTTTACCTGGTTTTTGCTCTTCACGTTGTATACCGCATTCATTGCTTTTCAGGGAGGAAGCCACTCTTGTCGGCTGGCAATATACACAAACACCATGTGATGTTTGTTCTTTTAAAGTATTGTTTAATTTCATTTGCTGTGTGTCCATAGCCAGGTGAGAGGTCTGGGTCTCTCGGTTTCCTTTCTTCCAGTGATTTTTTCATGAAATGAGTTGGTAACACATGAGCTTTCTTCTCTTTTCGGAAAGGGTTTGGTTAAGACTGGTATTATTATTTCCCTCCGGAATATCTGAAGGACTCCCAGGAAAGCCTTCAGGATGGGAAGATCCTTCATTAGGTACGACAAGTTTTTACCATATCCAGCAGCGTTCCGATTTTCTGGTTCTTCGTGGTACGTCCTGGTCTGTTTCATCGGTCTATAAAAGTGTCCATTTGATCTCAGTTTTCAGCTTTGATACACAGTTATTGTTATTGTTCTGTCTTTCATAGAACTCTCTTCTGGATGCAGGGCTTGGTCTCCTGCATTGCTAGTGTTGTTTATCTGCGAAAAAATTGTCCTTGATAATCATGCTCAAGTTAGTGTGTGTGGTTTTTAGTGTCAATGACCACCTTCTCCTTTTGGTGAGCATCTTTAAAAAATGTTTTTTAATGTGTATTTATGTATTTTTGAGAGCGCGCGAGAGAGATAAAGAGCGAGCAGGGGAGGGACACAGAGAGAGGGGGACAGAATCCCAACCAGGCTCTGTGCTGTCAGCACAGATGGGGGGCTCGAACCCGAGAACCTTGACATCATAACCTGAGCTGAAACGAGGAGTCAGATGCCTAACCAACTGAGCCACCCAGGGGCCCCTTTTGAACATCTTCATTGTCACTTTCTTTTTCCATTTCCTTAACTTTTGCTCGACTTTGAGTACTGTGTCCGTCCGTTCTGGCTGCCATGGGAAATGGCCACCAGCTGGGGAGCTGACATCGCCAGAAATGTATTTCCGCGGCTGTGGGGCCGGGAAGTCCAGGGTCAAGGTGCTGGCACGGTGGCGCTCTAGTGAAGGTCCACTGCCTGCTTGGTAGCCAGGTGTTCTCCCTCCGTCCTCAAGGGTGGGAGGGTGTGGGCTCTGCCTGGAGCCTCTTGTATGAAGCACCTAAGCCCATTCTGGATGGTGCCACCCTCATGACTGAGGGGCCTCCTCCCAAAGACTCTAATACCACCTAATACCATCATCTTTGGGGTGAGTTGTGTAGGGACACAAGCATTCAGAGCACAGCATCGGTCTGGTTCTACTTCCCTGGAATTTATTGTAGTCTTTTTGCAACTTCCTACACTCACAGACCTCATTAATTTTCAGGCATTTTTCTTTTCAAATAGAAGCATTTGAAGGTCTAGGTTTTCGCTGTATTCCCAATGAAGTGTGTCCCACAAATTTTCTCCTGAGATGTTTTTCTAGAGTTCAATAGAAAGTATTTATTTAGAAACATGTAAAATTTTAGAGTGGCTTTCTTTGCTGTTCTTAAGAAGTAGTAATTTAATTGCATTTTCTTTAGAGAACATAGCCACTGAGAAACTAAGGATTTGGGGTTTATGGACTCTGTTGCCAATTTTGCTTGCTTGAGAGAAATGATATTCTGATTATTGAATACAGGCTTCCATGTGAGGCCATGATCAAGACTCACAGTATCTTTCAATCTGTACATTTGCTGTGTGAGGCCTGAGGTGAGCAAATCGGCACATTCTGATCGAGGCCCCATCGAGAAAAATAAACGGTGCGGGTGGACTTGGGCACGAAAGGATTCCATCAGGTAATGCCTAGCACCCCTCCTGGGAACGCCAGTCAAGATGCCACCCCGTTGTCCCAGAACACGGGACTTAAGTAGCATGTAACTGCGGAGCCCTGGCAGCCACCTTGCGATCATGAGGAGGAGCCAGAACTGGGATGAACGTGGCTTCCAGAAAGCAGAGGAGAACCTGGGGAAGAGGCCAGGCCCTTGGTCATATGATTAATATAGGGTTTGGCATTGGCGTGATGCTAATCGGCATGTAGCCGTGGGCTTCTTGTGTCCTGTTAGCCCAAACGGGGGGAGTCTTGTGCTCCTGCGCTTGAACACGACCTTTGCCAAACAGTGTCCACAATGGCAAGTCAAAAGAAAGCACAAAGTACATGTGGAAACCACCCGAAATTGTACCACTTGGTAACAAGCACTTTTCACGTTCAGCATTACAGAAGCTGGAGCCCTCTCATCAAAGGCGGTGCTCTTATTGCAGTTTGTGCTTAGTGTGAAGAAATTCTGTTTGCTACATTCCCCCCCCAGGGGGGCCCCCCTCTGCTCTGACAAGTCAGAGACTGCAGGGCCGCCCCGAGAGGCAGAAGGGCTCCTTCCTGCACTCCTGCGGGCAGACACCATGGAGGATGCCAGGCGGGAACCCTGAGAAACTCGACGGGGGCCGCCTGGGGTGGGTCAGCTGTGGGGACTCACTGGGCGGCCGTGCTGCTCAAGCCTCGTGCGGTCACGTTAGTGCAGGCCTGGATCTTCAACGTTTCAGGTTCAAATGCAATTACAGCTCAGTACTTAAAGTGAAATCTGTACAGTGAAATACTTGTTTCACGTGTAGAATTCAGTGATCCATCACTTACATAGAACACCCGGTGCTCATCACAACAGGTGTCCTTCTCAATCCCAATCTCCCATCTAACCCATCGCTCTGCCCACCTCCCCTCCAGCAACCCTGAGTTTGTTCCCTATGGTTAGGGTCTTTTTCTGGTTTGCCCCCATTCCCCGTGTTCTTCTGATTTGTTTCTTCAATTCCACACATGTGTGAAATTGCATGCTATCCGTCTGTCTCTAACTAACTTATTTCCCATAGAATAATACACTCTAGTCCATCCAGGTCACTGCGAATGGCAAGAGTTCCTTCTTTTTGATGGCTGAGGAATATTTCATTGTACGTATATACCACCTCTTCTTTATGTACCCATCAGTGCATGGACATTCGGATCTTCCCATAATTTGGCTGTTGTTGATAATTCTGCTATAGGTTTTGGGGTGCCTGTGGCCCTTGGAATCAGTAGTTTTGTATCCTTTGGGTAAATACCTAGCACTGCAATTGCTGGCTGGTAGGGAAGTTCTATTTTTACCTTTTTGAGACACCTCCATACTGTTTTGGAACGGTTGTATTTTGGTCATTAAAGGACGGTGTTTCTTGATGCTTCTCAGGAAATAATGGCCAGTAAACAAGAGGTGGTTCCTGCCACTCCCAAAAAGAAAATGAAACGTCGGGAAGTACCCATTGGTCCTCCTACGTGTAAGAGAAGGCTGACCATGACGATGCTGCCAGTGACACGAAAAGAAGAGGGAAAATCCCCGGCTGGGGACTCAGCTGTGACCTTGGAAGCTGGTGAGGATACCGGTCCCCGCTCACCTTCCTCCCCTGCCCAATTGCCACCTGGCCCCTGGCTCTTCCCCCGCACCCCACTGGAGCAGTTCCCCTGAAGGGCACCAGCTTTAGGTGACGCTGCCCTTATTTTCTCAGCTACACTGGGTACAGGTGTTCACTCCATCATGGAAACCTTCCTGGATTCCCAAACTCCGCACTCTACTGGTTTCCTTCTCCTTACTGAATATTCCTTTGCTTTCATTCTTTGCCTTGCCTTCTGTGTCTCCTCTTAATACTGTGCTCCTTCCTAGATCCCACCATCGGGATGTCCCTCATGCCGCACACCTCCTCACTCAGCAGGCCGCTCGCTGCACAGCTTCTGAGCTCACAGCCTGCCCTCCCACGTGACCCTCCTGACCCAACACTGCCCCACAGCCAGAGTGACCATGTGCACACGGAAATCCCTTCATGCCACGTCCACCCTGAAGCCGGCCATCCACTCCCCCGAGCGCTCAGAACAGAATCGGAGTTCCGGACGCTGGTCTACACGCTCCACAGGACCCGGTCCTGCCATCCTCTCCTGCACGCGTCCTCTGGGGGGGTCCTCCTTGCTCTCCCTGCCCTTCCTTTGCTCCACGGCCCCCGCTCGTCTTCCCCTAGGGTCCCTGCACTGGCTCTCAAGGCAGCCGGAAGTCCTTTTATCACGTGCACACGTTCCCCCATATCCTGCTCAAGGGATCACCTCCTCAGGGGTCCCTTCCCAACTCCTCCTGCTGTCTGCCACCACCCTGATATCGTGCTTCCTAGCGCAAGTTCAAATGTATTGTCCCCTTTGCCTATTTTACATGTACCACCCAGCTTTCCCTGGAGACTATTCATTCCATGAGGACAGGAATCCTTCCTGCTGTGTTCACTCCTGATCGCTAGGTTGGCATGGTGCCTGGCACAGAGGAGGTTGAGGGAATGAAGTAGAGGTGTCAGACGTGGAGGACAAAAACACTCATGTCAGAGACAGAAAAGACTGATGAGCAGGAACGGGACTGACTGGGAGTGTAGAGGTGCAGTGACGGTGTCAGGCCCGCTGCTGCGAGTGACGCATTCAGCCTTTCAGCTTGCAGAGGGCGTCAAGGAGAGATGAAATGATGAGCGCCAGGGCTCTGTGAATGTTTGGTAAAATTCTTTATTAAATAAACTGTCCAGGTGTGTTTCTGTATGTATGCATCGTGCCAGGATTATAGGAGGCTTCTCTGTTGTGTTAGTTTTCCTGAGGTCAAATTCTCAGGTCTCATACATGTATCAGGTGTATCCTTCTGATATGACATAAAACCGTTAGAGACTGCGGAGCACGTGCATGTCCGTGCGGGGTGGTGGAACTGCCTGTCATCGCAGCCCCACATTACATTTGGTTTCCAGATGCACCTATCGCTCACAGTATCCACGGGGAGGTGAGGGAAAGTGGCCGATCCACACTGAGGACTTCTGGTCAAAATCCGTCCCCTCAGACCCTGTGACTGTGGCAGGAGATGGTACTCCCCACCAACCAATAGGATTCTTTGTCTCATGACTTAACCAGTCTCAGCAAAGGTGGGCGGAGTCACAAAGCAGGTAGGAATGCATTGGTGGCAGGAGTCATTACCAGCTCTGTCTCTACAGATAACCGCAAGGCCACAGCGATGTCTGTGCTGGGAGAAGTGCCAGATAAACAGCCCATACCGATGGAAATCAATATCGAAATAAGAGATCAGTTAAAGAGGGAGATTCAACAGTTTGGACAAAGTAAGTAGAACGAGAATTTCTATCCATGAAACAAACTACAGTAAGTCTTTCTCATTCTATGATTTGAACGAGATTCCACAGCCCCCTTGAGACTCATCGTTTGCCAGAATTGGGCTTTCCCAGTTGGAATTGTGCCTCTTTATTTTTACTGAAATATCCCAGGACACCTTTTTTTTGGGAGGGGGTCCTTTCTATTTTTCCGTTGGTTGTTGTGTGTCAACCTTCCACTGGTAGATGTCTGGGTGTCTGGATGTGAGCATGTAAGCCACATGTCCTCTGTCACATTGTAGGGCTTGAATGATTACTGAGGCATCAGATACACCAAACTTGACTTCTACATCCTTTTTATACTTCATAAATACTGACAAGTATTTTTTTTAATATCTCCAGAATATGATAGAATCTTCAAATTGCTTGAAGGAGTGCAAGAGCCTCCAGAAGTGCAGAAAAAAATGATCTTATATGCCATGAAGGAAGCAGCTAGGTGAGTGTGAGAAACCCTTTAGTACATTTCACAGCGGGGCCCAGTGCTGTGTTGGGGGTGGGGGGACGTGACTGCCTGGTGTTTCTCAAACCTTGGCCCTCACTCAGAGTTCATACAATCTCTGGATTTCTTAGATTGATATTCTCTGAGCCTCACTCATTCTTCCATGCTCAGGGAGACTTCTGTTCACACCACACTTTGAGGTGGACATGGACCTTGAACTGTCACTCCTTGAATTTGCTGAACCCCTTACAAAGTGGGTCCATTTTCTATTCCCATGTAGATTGGAAGCTTCTCTTTCTGTCTCCCCAAAGCCTCCCAAATTATGGGTTCCTGGATATCTTTTGGTTAATATCTTGTTTCTTTATTTTCAGATTTAAAAGAGAGGACTTAATAAGCCACCTTAAGAAGGTACTAGAAAAACTAGAATCTGGCCACCTTCTCAATGAAGATAATCCCATCTCAAATTGATAATCCCATTATTGAAATGATCATTGAGAAACCAGGAGCAATTGGCTGCCTGAGAATAGAACCCCATGTTGTTGATGCCTCGTCGCATGCGTTTTTTAAGAAAATTGTTTTCTTGAGGTCAAGAAACACAGTTAGAACTTTAATGTAATGAGTTTCTGTGAGTTGGGGCGCCTGGGTGGCTTTGTTGGTTAAGCGTCCGACCTCAGCTCAGGTCGTGATCTTGCGGTTGGTGGGTTCAAGCACCACATCGGGCTCTGTTGACAGCTAGCTCAGAGCGTGGAGCCTGCTTCAGATTCTGTATCTCCCTCTCTCTCTGACCTTCCCCTGCTCTTGCTCTCTCTCTCTCTCTCTCAGAAATAAATAAAACATTAAAAATTAAAAAAAAAAGCTGAGCATTTGCACTAAGTATTTTTTTTCAGTGACCAGTTTGTTGTGTGTGTGTGTGTGTGTTCGTTTTCCCCCTGAAGGGGGGAACCCCCTTAGGCCATCAGGTTACACTCCATCCTAGTTCCTCAGCGGGTCCCAGGCCTGTAGCCGGCATTCAGAACTGTCTTCTCTACTAGCCATTTCATCTTCGTTTGGCCGGAAATAGCCGTTCACTTGGTCCTCTGACTCAACTTGAGGGATGATTTACACCTCAATTACAGACGGACCCTACCAGTACATGTCCTGCCTGAACTGAGTTATAATTTCCTTTGACTTGAATCACCAACGTGCGAGCGCAGGGAGACACCCAAACATCGTGGACATCTCCCTCCTCAGTGTCTCATGCAGCTGGAATCCAGTGTCCTTAATCGGGTTCCATCTCCCCACATTCTGCCTGACGGTTGAGGATGATGAGCATCCAAACTGACTGCTGGGCAGTGTCTATTTCCATTTCAGTGGGGTCATTGTTGGGGCGCTTGTGGAAAACATTCCTCCTTGGCAAAAAGCCCTCCAGCATGGGGAAGCCGAAAGCTCTGGGGACAGGAAGCAAAATTTTGCTACTGAATACAAAGGAGCAATATTGAGAGGAGCCCCTCACATCGCCATCCCTTCAGTAATGAAGATGTGAATCGCACCTATGGGAGAGACAGCTCTCTCTCTTGGCAAATGAGGGAGAGCATGACACCCTCTAAATTCTATTGTCCCAGCCCCTCAAGGTACTGTTTCCAAATTAGAACCAGAATCGTGGTTTTAAAATATCATTGTATGACACGCTAAACAGGTTTAGAGCTTCCCCGAAGCTCCGTTTCCAGACAATTGTCACTATACAGTGTTTCCGGTGTGCGTAATTCAACAGTCTGAGAGCTCTCTCTGTGTGCGCAGCCCTGTTCACAACCTTACGCTGCCAGACATCACTCCTGTAGGGAGTATTGAAGGGAAGGGGTGATGGGGAACAGTCTTGTCTTGTTTTGATTTTATGAGCAATATTTCTTTAAGTAAAAACCTATTTATTTATTTTGAGAGAGAGCGCGAGCGAGCGAGCAGAGAGTGAGAGAGAGAAGGGACAGAGATAGAAAGAGAAAGAATTCCCAAACAGGTTCTGCACCATCAGCACTGAGCCCGATGTGGGGCTCGAACTCACGACCTGCGAGATCGCGACCTGAGCCGAAGTTGGCGCTGAACCGACAGAGCCACTCTGGCGCCCCACTGAGGAATATTTCTAATGTTTCTCCCCCAGGAATAATGTGCAAAGCAGATACGTGCTGACACTTTTGTACCAAACGCTTTTAACTTTTCTCATAAATATTTGCTGCCTTTTATCACATGTGTTTTCTTCGTCTATTAAGATGATCACAGAATCCTCTCTTTTTCTATTAATACATTGTGCCAGCTTTTGATTTCTTCCCTCTCAGCTCCGAATTCACACTTCTAGCCTGCTGGATCGAAAAGTTCTGGTTCCGTAAAAAGTTTCTATGTTTTAAAATAAATTTTAGGGGCGCCTGGGTGGCTTAGTCGGTTAAGCGTCCGACTTTCGCTTAGGTCATGATCTCGCGGTTCGTGGGTTCAAGCCCCGCGTCGGGCTCTGTGCTGACTGCCAGCTCAGAGCCTGGAGCCTGTTTCAGTCTGTGACTCCCTCTCTCTCTGACCCTCCCCTGCTCACGCTGTCTCTCTCTCTCTCTCTCCTACAAATAAATAAAAACATTTAAAAAATAAAATAAAATAAATTTTATACTTTGATAAAAAAATTTTTTTCCTATGGCGTCAGTGACTGAGGTGAGCCTGTTGGGACCGCCTAAGACCCGGCGGGGAAGACGCTGCCCAGAGCCGGGTGGGTGGCACAGCAGGTGCCGGGGACCCTAAGCTTCTCGAGCAGGACGCTCTTCCCCGGTGCGGGGCTGTGCTGCTGCAGGGTGTGCAGCTTTGCTTACACCTCCCTGGGCAGGTAACAATGTATCAATCCTCTGGCCACACACGTGCCTGTGCACACCACTCGCAGACTCCTTGGGGGGGACTTATTTCCAGCAATTCCCAGAGGGCAGTTTTCTAGAGAGTTCCACCGCAGAGGCACCACAGCTTTACCGCCATTTTGTGAGTTGCTGCGGGGCTCCTGGAACAAGGTCAGAATTTTAACACTTGGAGGGTGGATTCTTTTCCCTGGGTGCTCTCTCTGAGCCCAGGAGGTGTGTCTCCCTTAGGTGTGCTGTCTTCCTGGGAGATCTACCTCAACTCTGTGGAAATATTTCCTCGGGCTCTGATCTCGGCACGAGGGAGGCGTTTCCGTGGGCAGCTTGGTTCCACCATTTTGGAGAGGGGGGCCGTCGTTGGTGGTCAGAGAGACAGAGTTCTGGGAGGGCCTTTCCTCGTGGAATTGTCTCAGTGGTGGTGAGGGGGCTCTTCTCTGGGTGCTTATCTCAGTCGTAAGTCGGGGGGGGGCGTGTTTCCTGGAAACCCATCCAAGCTGCGTGAGGGCGGGAATGTTTCCTCTGGCACATGGTCTGAGCCCCCAGATAAGTGTCCCTGAGGGCTTCTCCCTCAGCCTGTGAGACTCTCCTTGGTGCTTAGCTCAGCCCGAGGGGGCACTTTGCCTGGCTGCCCTGTCTCGGCCCTGATGGGGGTGGGATTTTCTTGTGTTGGGCTGGTCCTGGTGGGGACCCTTCGTCCTGGGGAGACTTTCATGGGTGCTGTGTCACAACGTGCGGGGACGCTGTTCCTTGCGTGTTCTGAGACTGGAGTGAAACTTCCTTCGGGGCTCTGTCTGAGCCGTGGGGGGAGAACTTGCCGTGGGGGGAGAACATGCCATGGGGGAGGGAACTGCCGTGGAGGTGGGAACTAGGCGTGGGAGGAGAACTTGGCGTGGGCGAGAGAACTTGCCATGGAGGAGGGAACTTGCCGAGGGGGTGGGAACTTGCCATGGGAGGAGAACTTTCCATGGGGGCATGGGGGGAGAACTTGGCGTGGGGGGAGAACATGCCATGGGGAAGAGAACTCGCCGTGGGGCAGAGAAATTGCCTTGGGGAGAGAACTTACGATGGGGGAGGGAACGTGCCGAGGGGGTGGGAACTTGCCATGGGGCGAGAACTTGGCATGGGGAAGAGAACTCGCCGTGGGGGGGTGGAGACCTGGGTTTTGGGGGCTTTCTCAGCGCCGGGCGCTCGGGCTCTTTGCTGGTGCTCCCTCTGAGCTCTGGGGAGCTGAGACTGGTGTCTGAAAGGTCCATCCGTGCACAGAAGGGGGAGTCCGCCTGCAGCGCTCTGCCTCCGCCCTAGGGAAGGAGGTGTCCTTGGGCACTGCATCTCCCTTGTGTAGCGGGGGGGGCGGGGGGCTGTTCCGTGGCTACTGTCTCCGCCTTGGCTGGGGAGCAGGCTGGGGTCTGTCTCTGCCTTAGAGGGGAATTGTCCTTGGTGTGCTCTGTCTCGGCCTTTGGGGGAGGTCAGACTTGGGTGAGCTAATGCACTTTGGGGGGAGTCGTTCTTCCTTGGATGCTCTGTTCCAGCCTGCGGTGCAGGAATTTTCCTTGATTTTTTTCCTTGATTTCTGGATCTCAGTGTTGGGGGAGGTCTGTCTATCGTTTTAACTATCACCTTGGGACTCAAGGTGGGGACCGGACTGGCAGTGTATGAGAGTTGGTTGTGTTATATACTCACAAACGCTTGCTGTATACACAGTCTTCAGGCTCAGCCACCCTGCTGGGCGTGCAGGGACCTCTCCTTATGTCTAAATGTGCATTTTGTGTTGATTGTTGAGGTTTGTTGGCCATTCGTGTACGTGTTTTATTAAGTGCCTTTCCAAGTTTTTTACCCACATTTTATTGAGATATTTGTGTTTTGTTAAACTGACTTGTAGTCCTACATATATTTGTATTCCTGCATATATTTAGATATATAATTCTGAGTTCTTATGCAGATGCAGATCTGTTTTGCTTTGTCACTCTCTCTCTCTCTCTTTTTATTTTTTTTATTTCTCCGAAAGTCTCATTATTTGCCATTGTCCTTGGGAGTTTTTTCTGTTTTTGATTTTGTTTTTGGTTTTCTTTTTTTACAAATAGTTTATTGTCAAGTTGTTTTCCATATAACACCCAGTGCTCATCCCCACAAGTGCCCTCCTCTTTGTCACTATCTTAATAGTGTCTTTGCGATGAATCGATATTATGAGTTCAGTTAAGTGTAATTGATCGGTCTATTCTTTTATGGTTAATGCTTTTATTTTTTCCAAACCTGTCCTACTCTAAAAGCCATGAAGGTCATATCCTAAGTTTTGCTCCAGTCTCCTATTCATTTGAAATCAATGTTGTGCGGATGGCAATGGGGTCAGAGAGGAGGCACATTTCCCCTTAGGGACCAGGTGGACTCACTGAAGGGACCACAGTGGCTTGGGGACCTCAGTGTCAGCCAGCTAGCAGGTGCTATTTCCAGACTGATTTCTAGACTCTCTATCATCCTGCACGGGCGGATCTGGGGTCCCTCGCTCCAGCCCACATGGTTGTCATTGCTCTTCCTTTGCAGTAAGTCCTCTGGCTGGCGTCGCACATCTTCCAACTTTGTTCTTTTTCTGAAAGCTCGTCTCAGCTCTTCTACTGTTTTCTATCAGCTCACAAATTTCCCCCAAATGTAACAGGGTGGATTTTAAAATTCTATATTTTAAATAAAAAGTATTTCCATTTTAAATATGATTGCAATAGTTACTCCTAGCAGAAATGACCATAATGGCTTAAAAATGAGTTTTGTAATCCACACAAAAAATGCATTTCTCTCCGTCTCCTGAGCCCTTTAACATCTCTCAGCGAGGTGTTATGTGTTACGTGTAGTGCTTTGGCACACCTGTCGTTAGGTTTACTCCTGGGGTTTTGATGTTCTTGACACTGTTTGCAATGGTATTTTAAATTTCTTTTTCTAATTATTTTGGTTATTACAGAGAAATAGATATGGCTTTTGATTCTTCCTCTTGCGGCCCGTAAAATGGGCTGTTGTTCACTTATAAATTCTAATGGTATCCTTTTGGATATTCTATCTACAGAAAAATGCCATCTGTGAATGACACTGTTACTTTTACCTTTCTAAAAATTATACTTATATTTTCTTGGCACTGGTGCACTTTTTATGACTTCCA
The DNA here is from genome assembly GCA_017311185.1 of Proteles cristata cristata. Taxonomy (NCBI): domain Eukaryota; kingdom Metazoa; phylum Chordata; class Mammalia; order Carnivora; family Hyaenidae; genus Proteles; species Proteles cristata. The sequence goes on along the minus strand of JAESUZ010004091.1, from coordinate 12,601 downwards.
TATATTCTTAAATAGATAGTAGACATCCTTGTCTCATTTACAAACTTAGGTAGAAAATGTTTGGTATATCTCCATTAAGTATAATGTTTGCTATAGGATTTTTTGGGGTGGATGACTCCACATCTTCTCTTCCTTAACCTTGTCCTTGAGTTTTTGCCAGAATTACAACTCTGTGAAATACTAAATAAGTTAGTACAGGTTGAGCATTTAGCTGAGGACCTGGCTGGTATGAAATGCTGCATTAAAATAATTTCCCCCTTTTGTACTTCTCCTAAATGGGAACTGTCAATAATTCATAAAAGGTATTTATCCCCAGTTCATTCCAATATGATGGGGCAAATTTGGGGGTTACCTTTAAATGAGAAGACCTTTCAGCTAGTCTGTCATGCTGATACGTGCCATTTGATGTAAGAACAATCTTTAAAAGTGCCCATCACAGGGCTCTTAGATGGGCATCTTTGAACACTGTGCCATTGGAAATATGTGGATTAAAGATTTGCACCTCCAGTCCCCCTCACCTTCTACAAAGGGCATTCTGTAAACACCCAGCCAATATTGATACTGTTGTATTTAAATAAATATGGAAAGAACACTGAATTCTTTCCCCTGAAAGGGTTGACACAGAATGTTATTTACTTTGTCAGGGAGGTAATCATGTGCTTACTTAATTCTGGCTGAGGGGTTCACATCCTGCAGCAAGCTGATTCACGGTGTACAATGTTTGCCTTTGGACTACACTTAGAGGATAGTTTCCTCCGTTTCCCCCCTAGACTGCATGGGAAAGGGGCTGAGGCTCCTGAAAACAGAGTGTGTGTGGGGGCATGGTAAACCTTGGCTCCTAAGAAAACTCATATTAACGATGCAGAGGCATGTTGTATACACATATGTACAATGCAGCTCAGCATGTTTGCATTTTTTAAAAGTTTATTTATTTATTTTGAGAGAGAGAGAGAGAGGCCAGCAGGGGACGGGAACAGAGAATGAGAGGGAGAATCCCAAGCAGTATCGATGCTCTCAGCACAGAGCCTGTCTCTGAGCTCTATCCCATGAACTGTGAGATCATAACCTGAGCTGAGATCAAGGGTCTGAGCCACCCAAGCGCCCTAGTATGGTTGCACTTTTGTAGTTAATGGACTATGTTTCTTGATGCTTTTTAGGAAATGATGACTGATAAAGCAGAGGGGTCTGCTGTTGAACCAGAGAACCAAATGAAACGTCATGGAGATCCGGGGACTCCTCCTCCGTGTAAGAGAAGACTGACCACGGAGATGCAGTCAGTGATGCTGGAAGGAGAGGGAGCATCCCTGCCTGGGTGCTCAGCCATGACCTTGGAAGGTGGTGAGGATGCCTGTCCCCCACCCCCCTACCTTCCCTGCCTCATTGCTGCCTGGCCCCTGGCTCCTCCCCGCCACTGGAGCAGTTCCCCTGAAGGGCACCAGCTTTGGGCGACGCTGCCCTTATTTTCTCGGCCACACTGGGTACAGGTGTTCACTCTCTCCTTCGTGGAAACCTTCCTGGATTCCCAAACTCCTCACTCTACTGGTTTCCTTCCCCTGAATATTCCTTTTCCTTCATTCTTTGTTCTGATTTTTGTGTCTCCTATTAATACACTACTCCTTCCTGGGTCCCACCATCGGGATGTCCCTCATGCCGCACGCCTCCTCACTCAGCAGGCCGCTCGCTGCACTAGCTTCTGAGCTCACAGCCTGCCCTCCCACGTGACCATCCTGACCCATCACCGCCCCACAGCCAGAGTGACCGTGTGCGCACGGAAATCCCTTCATGCCACGTCCACCCTGAAGCCTGCCATCCACTCCCCCGAGCACTCAGAACAGAATCAGAGCTCCCGACGCTGGTCTACGCGCTCCGCAGGACCCGGTCCTGCCATCCTCTCCTGCACGCGTCCTCTGGGGGGGGGGGAGAGGGGGTTCCTCCTTGCTCTCTCTGCCTCCGTCCTTTCTCCATGGCCCCGGCTCGTCCCCTCCTAGGGGCCCTGCACTGACCCTCACGGCAGCCGGAAGTCCTCCTCCTCACATGCACGGGCCCCCTGTCTCCTGCTCCAGGGGTCACCTCCTCAGAGGGCCCTGCCTGACCACGGGGTCCTGGAGGCTCCCTCTCCTGCTGTCGGTCACATCCTTGATGTCTTCCTTCCTATCGTGAGTTCAAACTATATTATTCCCTTTGCTCATACCCTCTACTTCCCCATGAGGATGTAAGTTGCATGAGGGTAGGGACCGTCCCTGTCTGTCTCATTCCCTGCCTATCTCCGAGCATTTGGCTCAGTGCCTGGTACAGAAGAAGCTGAGTAAATGAAAGAGAGGTGTCAACAAGGTATAAAAAATTCATTCATCTTCTGAGACAGAAAAGACAGATAAGGAAGATTATTTACTGACTGGGATTTTTAATGATAGAGTGCCAGTATTGGCATCCTGACATCCAGTGGCACGTTCAGGTTTTTACCTTGTAAAGGGCATCAAGGAGGCATTAAATCATGAATGCCAGTGCTCTGTGAATGTTTGTTTGTTTATTGGTTGTACTGTCCAACTGCATTTCTATATGTTTGCATAGTGCCAAGAATATAAGGAGAGGCTTTTTTGTTCTTTTATTTTTCCTGAAGTCAAAATTTCAGGTCCGATACATGTATCCAGTATATCCTTCTGCTATGTCATAAAACCGTTAGAGACTGCGGAGCACGTGCATGTCCGTGTGGGGTTGTGGAACTGCCTGTCATTGCAGCCCCACATTACATTTGGTTTCCAGATGCACCTGTCACTCACAGTATCCACGGGGAGGTGAGGGAAAGCGGCCGATCCACACTGAGGGCTTCTGGTCAAAATCCGTCCCCCCAGAGCCTGTGACTGTGGCAGGAGATGGTACTCCCCAGATACCAATAGGATTCTTTGTCTCATGACTTAACCAGTCTCAGCAAAGGTGGGCGGAGTTACAAAGCAGGTAGGAATGCATTGGTGGCAGGAGTCATTACCAGCTCTTTCTCTACAGATAACCGCAAGGCCACAGCGATGTCTGTGCTGGGAGAAGTGCCAGGTAACCTGGCACTACCAAAGCAAATCAGTTCGGAAATGAAAAGTCAGTTGAAGAAGGAAATTCAAAGATTTGGACAACGTGAGTAGAATAAGGATTTTTATAAGTGAAACCACAGGAAATGTTTCTCATTCTGTGAATTAAAGGTTTTTTTTGAAGTTTATTTATTTTGAAAAAGAGGGGGGGCAGAGAGAGAGAGAGAGAGAGTCACAAGCAGTCTGGGTCTCATGAACCGTGGGATATGACCTGAGCGGAAATCAAGAGTTGGATGCTTAACCGATGGAGCCACCCAGGCGCCCCTCTCATTCTGTGATTTAGAACTGGATTCCACAGACCTCTTAAGGTTCATCCTTTGCTGGAATTGGGTTTTCACACAATATAAGACAGTTCCTCTTTACTGCGACTACAATGTTCCAGCCATTTGTTCTTCTTAAATCTCTTAATTGGTTATTGTTTGTAAGAGTTCTATTGGTAGATATGTTTGGGTGTCTGGATGTAAGAATATAAAACACAAATACTGTGTAACATTCTAGCCCTTGAATGATTGCTGAGGCAGCAGATACACCAAGATTGAGTTCTGACTCTTTTTTCTACTTTAGAAATACTGACAGTTTTTTTTTCCCTAAATATCTCCAGAATATGATAGAGTCTTCAAATTGCTTGAAGGAGGGCAAGGACCTATGGAATTGCGGGAAAAGTTTTGTTGTGGTTTCCATGAAGGAGACAAGTAGGTGGGTATTAAGAGAAACTGCAGTATGTTTCAAAGCAGGGCCTAGTGAGGTGTTAGATGACAGGTGGGGACGGGACTGCCTGGCTTTCTCAAACCCTGGCCCTCATTCAGAGTTCATGCTGTCTCTGCAGTTATTTAGATTGATATCATCTGATCTCACTCATTCTTCCAAGCTCAGTGACACTTCTATTCACCCCAGAGTTTCAGGTGGGCATGGACTATGAGCGGACACTCTTTGTATTTCCCAGATTATCCCTTACCATGAGGGTCCATTTTCTTTTGTCTTTTTTTTTCAGTTTTTTTAAAATGTTTTTTATTTATTTCTGAGAGAGAGAGAGAGAAAGAGGCAGCATGAGGTGGGGAGGGTCAGAGAGGGGGGGGAGACACAGAATCCGAAGTAGGCTCCAAGCTCTGAGCTAAGCTGTCAGCACAGAGCCCAACGTGGGGCTCGAACCCACGAACTGTGAGATCATGACCTGAGCCGAAGTCAGAGGCTTAACTGACTGAGCCACCTAGGCTCTCCAATGAGGGTCCATTTTCTATCCCTTGGTAGATTGGAAGCTTCTCTTTCTATCTGCCACAGAGCCTCCCTAATTATAGGTTCTTGGGTATCTTTTGGTTAATGATTTGTCTCTTTATTTTCAGATTTAAAAGATAAGCCTTAATAAGCCACCTTGAGACGGTACTAGAAATATTGGAATTGGACCAAATTCTCAACGAAGATAATCCACCCCAAATTTATAATCCTATTAGGGAAATGATCAATAACAAACCAGAACAAGTTGGCTGTCCTAGAATGGAACCTGGTATTGTTGATGCCTCCAGCACGTGTTAGTTAAGAAAATTGTCTTCTTGAGGCAAAAAAAAAAGTGTTAGAACTTAAATGTTATAAGTTTCTGTTATTAAAAGTTGGGCATTTGCCCTAAGTATTTTGTTTGAATAGACAATTTATTGTGTGTGTGTGTGTGTATGTGTGTGTGTGTGTGTGTGTGTGTGTGTTCGTCTTCCCCCTGAAGTGGGAGACCCTATTAAATCATCAGGTTACATTCCATACTAGTTCCTGTGCGGGTCCCAGGCTTTTACTGGCATTCATAACTGTCTTCTCCACCAGCCATTTCTTCTTTGTTTTGCCTGAAACAGTCCCTCAGCCTGAGGAGTCATTGGGCTTGGCCTGAGGGAAGGATTCATACCTTAATTACAGACGGACCTGATCAGTAAATGTCCTCTCTCAACTGAGTTGTTATAATTTCCTTTGACTTGAATCACAGACTTGAAGGGAGAAACCTAAACTTGGTGGACATATTTCTCCTCAGTGTCTCGTGTAGCTGCAAGCCAGTGTCCTTAACACTCGGGTCCCCTCTCCCTTCACTGTGCAGGCACCCCATGTTTGCCTGATGGTTGAGAAAGACGAGCATCCAGACTGCTGGGCAGTGTCTATTTCCATTTCAGTGGGGTCATTGTTGGGGCGCTTGTGGAAAACATTCCTCCTTTGCAAAAAGCCCTCCAGCATGGGGAAGCCGAAAGCTCTGGGGACAGGAAGCAAAATTTTGCTACTGAATACAAAGGAGCAATATTGAGAGGAGCCCCTCACATCGCCATCCCTTCAGTAATGAAGATGTGAATCGCACCTATGGGAGAGACAGCTCTCTCTCTTGGCAAATGAGGGAGAGCATGACACCCTCTAAATTCTACTGTCCCAGCCCCTCAAGGTACTGTTTCCAACTTAGAACCAAAATCGTGGCTTTAAAATATCATTGTATGATTTTTCTTTTTGAAACTGCCCCTTCAGGATGATCAGGCAGATCATAAATCTCTAGTGAATTCCATGAGCATGTGCCCTGAGAAACAATATACTTGTCAAGTGATGCTGTGTGGAAATCCATGACAGCAGATAAGGCATTTTCTAAATCCATGAATGTCGGTTTTCTCAAAAATCTATGGGTGAGAAGGAAGATCCTTATGTAGAGCAAAGGTGAATTCATGTACAAAGGGCTACATTTCCCTGAGGAAAGAGACCGAAATAATCAACCTGCCACCTGGTAGCTGATTGACCACTTGGGGGAATGACGCCATATCGGGTGCTCGCTGTTGGTCTGTGTGTGTGATGCAAGGAGCAGTCAGCAGTATCTGTACCACGACCAGCCTTGGTGAGTGGGTGTTCATGTTCATGGGCTATGCGTGACATTCATCCCTGCCTCCATGACCATGATGCACCATTACTACTTGGAGGAAGGTGGGGTGCCCCTAAGGAGCTATGGGGGTGGTCCTGGATGCTCAGAGTGGCCTCAACTGAGAGACAGAAAGGAAATGGGGACCCCATTCCTACAAACTGAAGAAACTAGACTTGACGAAAACCTGAAAGGGCGTGGCAGCAGTTTTTCTCTCTTGAGTTTCCAGTTAATGACCCATCATGGGCAACAACTTGACCTCAATTCCTTGAGACCCTGAGCACAGAAACTTAGAGTACCTGCGTGGAATTCTGAGCGATGAAATTGCTTAGGAAGACATTTGTGTCATTTCACACTGCTAAATATCAGCTAATTTAATATGCAGCTTTAGAAAACTGATATGGGCAAAATGCCTATATATAGGGAAGTAACAAATGAAAATCAGGCATGATGTGTTTCTTTTCCATTCAAGAGATCACAGAGACCTTCCCATGAGGCCATAGTGGAGGGTCAGAAAACTTTTCTCTTCTAGGCCCTGCTCCAAGCTAGCCGGTTTTCAGGTCACATGTCAGTGGGTCATAGTATCACAAAACCACAAGACCACAAACCATGTTATCACCAGCCCCTAAAGGACCAACTCTTTGCTATATGTCTCTTTTTGAATGTCAAGAAAGTTGAGATTTACCAATTTGCTCTTCACCATACATGTGACATGTGCCAGACTACTAACTACATCACTAAACATTTCACTAAGTTGTAAGGCCTCTGATTTAAGGGCAGTGACCAATGTTAGGGACAGGTGATGAAGGCCAGTAAGGAGTAATTCATGGTAGAATCTCAGAGAGTTGACATAAACCTGAGGTATGAAGTGAGGGTACCCTTTCCAGTTGAAGGCAAACTCTTCCTGGCTAAGTTTCCTTTTTTTATGTTTTTATTTATTTCTGAAAGAGAGAGAGAGGGAGAGAGAGAGCATGAATAAGGGAGGGTCAGAGAGAGGAGACACAGAATCTGAAACAGACTCCAGGTTCTGAGCTAGCTGTCAGCACAGAGCCCGACACGGGGCTCGAACCCACAAACCGTGACATCATGACCTGAGCCGAAGTCGGACGCTTAACTGAATGAACCACCCATGGCTAGGTTTCATAAAAGAGGGAAAATAATTTGCTCACTCAGGTATACATACAAGATGCTCAGGAATGAGGTGATCGCTAAAGCAATGGAGCCTCAAGGAAAAGACCAGGTGTAACTGAATAAACAGACGATTAGGTTAATGGTAAGTTGCTGTCATTCTCCAAGATCTCAAAGTTCTTCATAGGCCAAATAGGTAAGATGAAAGGGACACGGTCAGAATTACCACCACGCATCTTTCGAATTCTGATGGTGCCACATATCACCACTGGGTGGGTTTGGGGAAAATCTGGCACCACTGAGAGACAGTAGTGAGGTAAAATTCCATCAGTGACCTGACCTCCATTGTCCCTCACTGTGGCTGGTGGGCCACAGGGATGCTCTGGGTCTCCTGGGATTAGTGTCACTGAGATCCCGTTTTGAGTATTCTTCAAGAATCCGATTACTTCCCTCCCCCCAGGCACTGTCATGCTGGTACCCGACCGCAGGGCCACTGGCCACAGGGGAGGTGGGCATGACAATAAGAGCCCAGGTATCTGGCAGTGCAGCACGGTCCTTCCTCAAGGGGAAGCCACAGTCATTTGTGACCAGCAGAGAGGAGAAGAGCCACACAGAGCTCTTTACAGATGCCCGGGCTCCTGTTAGAACACAGTGTACCGCAGCCTTCAGGAATGTCGCGTCCTCTGGACCTCCCAAGCCAGGGGACCCCTTCCATCTGATGAACTCATGTTGACACTCCAACCTGCGTCAGGCTGTCTTCCTCTGCAGTGCACCCAGGAACTTCGTGCATTTCTCCTTAATGTATAGTAGGCCCCCTTTGGGGCTTATTTCAGTCAAGCAACCCATCAAACTAGGAGAGGCATCCCTAAGTCCAAAAAGGAAAACCTTGAATCTGTGTCATCCCTTAAGGATCCCACGTCATTCATTTGATCTCCTTCATGAGTATTTCCTTCCACCGTCATACACCACGCTTAAACAAAGTCCACCCGAACTCTCCATGCTGTTACATACGCGTATTAGACAAAACACGTAGACCTTGCGGTGAATGTTGCAACTCCTCATGGGTCACATGCTGTGCCTCGCTTTGAGGGCCTGTGGGAATGTGAGTGTAGTTACAGAGTTTTCAAGTAAGGAGAGCTGCGGGTATAGACTGTGCACAGGGTCAGCAGTGCCCTCCAAGGCACCTACTTCAGGCAAGACCATCAGTCTCTTCAGACCAAGAGGAAATAACCGCCTCCCAGGAGTGGAAAGGATGTTTCTCTTTGCAAAGACATTACAGAGAATTGGGGCTTCCAAGGACCCAGTTTCATCAGAATGTGCATCTATGACCCATTATGTTTCCCGGATCCTGTTCATTCCCAATGGGTGCTGTAACATTAACAGAAAGGCTGTGTGAAGTTGGCCTTGAATGTATGTTGTGTTTCAGCCATTCATAGGATTAGAATTTTCTTTGGGTTTCCCCAGTTCTCCACCCTTAGGCTACGGGAGAGGAAGATTAATTTTTAAATTTATTTTTTTATTGGGTTTCCCCAAATCTCAGTCCTTAGGCTATGGGATGGAACAATTAATTTAAAAATATTTATTTAGGGGCGCCTGGGTGGCTTAGTCGGTTAAGCATCCGACTTTCGCTTAGGTCATGATCTCGCGGTTCGTGGGTTCGAGCCCCGCGTCGGGCCCTGTGCTGACTGCCAGCTCAGAGCCTGGAGCCTGTTTCAGTCTGTGACTCCCTCTCTCTCTGACCCTCCCCTGCTCACAGTGTCTCTCTCTCTCTCCTAGAAATAAATAAAAAACATTTTTAAAAAATATTTATTTATTTATTTATTTTTCCCTTAAATAGTTTATCGTCAAGTTGATTTACATATAATACCCTGTGCTCATCCCCACAAGTGTCCTCTTCCATGCCCATCACCCCCATTCCCCTCTTACCCACCCCCCCTCAGCCCTCAGTTTGTTCTCAGCATTCAAGAGTCTCTCATGCTTTGCCTCCCTCCCTCTCCCCCACTATTTTTCCCCTTCTTCTCCCACTTCGTCCTCTGTTAACTTCCTCTTAAAACACCGATACGTGCAAACATATGGTATTTGTCCTTCTCTGCTTGACTTATTTCACTCAGCATAACACCCTCTAGTTCTATTCACGTTGCTACAAATGGCCAGATTTCATCGTTTCTCATTGCCATGTAGTATTGCATTGTATAAATATACCACATCTTGAGTCATTCATCAGTTGATGGACACTTTGGTTCTTTCCATGTTTTAGCTATTGTGGAGAGTGCTGCTATGAACATTGGGGTACATGTGCCCCTATGCATCAGCACTCCTGTATCCCATGGGTAAATTCTTAGCAGTGCTTCTGCTGGGTCATAGGGGAGTTCTATTGTTAATTTTTTGAGGAACCTCCATACTGTTTTCCAGATGGGTTGCACCAGCTTATATTCCCACCAGCAGTGTAGGAGGGTGCCCGTTTCTCCACATCCTCACCAGCATCTAGAGTCCTCTGATTTGCTCATTTTAGCCACTCTTACTGGCGTGAGGTGGTATCTCAGTGTGGTAAAAATATTTGTTTATTTTTTAGAGAGAGAAAGAGAGACAGAGTGCAAGTGGGGGAGGAACAGAGACAGAGAGAGAGAGAGAGAGAAACCCATATTCTGAAGCAGGTTCCAGGCTCTGAGCTCTTAACACAGAGCCCAATGCAAGGCTCAGTCTCATAAACCATGAGATCATGACCTCAGCCACTGTCACACACTTAACCAAAGAGCCACCCATGCAGCTCAGAGAATGATTTGTCTTTAAGGCAATCACAGAATATTTCAGGTCATTAATATATAGTTTAAGATGGGACTTTAAGGAAGTGAGGATGTAAATGTTTTCACCCAGTTCCTCAGAACATTTAGAGCAACTATTCATCTCCATTTTACTCCTCATTTTGACTGCAAGGCTCACAGCTACGACACTTGGTCACCCAGACCCATGTTGCTTGACTACAGGTCTCTAAGTGTGATAATATGAGAAACTCCTTTGCGATTTCTTGCTATGAGTTACAGGTGCCATTTTAACCCTGGAAAATGGGTCTTTAATAGCTTTCAAGGAATCACATTAAAGAAGGAATTGCAGAAAGCCAGACACAACTCACAGATCGCACGTTTAGGATTCTGTTTTTCTAGGAACTACACGTTAAGGATCTAGGAACGTACATCAGTCAGAAATCAGGCAAAGGAGCAGGGCCAGTAGGAGGTAACATGCGCACGTGCCTGCACATAGAGATGCACACGTGTCTGCTGTGTGTGTCAGTATCGATTTGTTGCAGGAAATGATTTCATGGGATGGTCCTCGCCCATTCCCCAGTCTCCGCAGGACCATCGTCCCCCCTCTGATGCTGGAGCAGGGCAGGAATTCAAGACAAGAGATCAGGAGCAGGCTGACACCCACACACACGGGCTTCCCTCCCCACACAGACCACAAAGATGACTGAAGCGCATGCCCGTTCATTTGGCTCCGACCTTGGGGAAGAGGCTATTCTGTGAGGCCAGGGCCCTTCAAGCTGCACTACCTGCCAAGGCCTTTTACTCTGATGCAGGTGAGATGTCTCCTCCTCAGGGAGGCTTCCCTGACCACCACATGCAAAATACTGCCCACCCTTTTGCATCCCTCCATCCCATTTCAACTTTCTGCAGGGTACGTACCAGTACCTGACAGTTGCTCTGCTGGCCTAGCGTCTCATGGAGGATCCATGCAAATGTTGTCTAGATCACTGTCATTTCACACCTAGATCAGTGGCTGGCGCTTAGACGGGTCTAACAAATATTGAATGAGTTATTTTTAATCCTCACAACAAGTGAGGGATGGATGTTGTCAGGAACCTGAGTTCACAAGAGGGGATGTGGAAACAAAGACATTAGGAACAGAGCCCCCGGGTCATGAGCAAATGAGGGAACAACTGCTCAGAGCCAGGTCTGGCTTGAAGCCAAGATCTTTCAATGGCCCCAGTACTGCCCCTGGACTCCACATCCTCTGTTGGCCACTGTCCCACAGTTTCCCATTGGTCCCTATTTGTCATCTGACCCTGGATCTGGAGCATTCTCTGCTCCCTCTGTTCTAGGAGGGAGGGAAAGACATTGTTCCTTGTTTCACAGAGTCGAAGAATAAATCTCACACCCAAAAGAGTGTGAGCAAACAGATGGTTTATTGACAAAAAACACAAAGCTCTCAAGTGGGAGAGGGTTGACTGGGTTGCCATCAAAGATTTTTGTCCTTGAATATTTATTGGGGCCTTATCAGAACGTTTGTGAGACTCCACTGATGGCAGCCAGCACACGTGGGTCTGGAACACCTTTATCCTTTTTTTCACCCCCAAACCCAGCCACTTCTTCAGGCTCCCACCTGCAGCTGCTTCTGCCTCCCTGAGACTCCCTTCTCTCTCCCTGCCTAATGTTCACCTTTTCCCTATCCCTTCACCCCCCCCCCCGGAATAGGGCCCCTAACTGCCATTAGGGAACAGGGACGATGACCTTTCTGGTTTCTTCAAGCTGACAAGGGATGGTGTAGGGGTGCAGCAGTCAGAGTCCACACAAGAGTCAGTGGAGTGGCCCACAGTGTGGTTCCACAGGAAGGCAGGCATGAGGTGGAACAAACATTAGGAGACCAGAAGAGAAAAACACAAATTAAAGGTTATACTGACCAACATGGTGGCATCTTACGTCCCCAGTTCCCAAACCAAACACTCCAGGAGAGAACCTAACTTTGTCCAATTGTGCCTGAATGTTATCTGCAGTTTGTGAGACCCTGTGTGAATTGAAGCAACATATGTGTTGAACTCTCTCACCACCCACGTGATGGAGGAGCAGCAAGTCATCAACAGTGACTCGATTTCCCAAGAGTCTGGCCCTAACTTTACTCAATTCTTGACTTACACATCTAATGCTAGTGAGGAATCACTTAGAGCTTTCCTGAGTAAGTGGACTGCTTGCTTTATTTTGCAGTGTAAAACTTTTCCAGCAGATGGGTGTCCTACCATAGAAAGAGCCAAGGCGGCCACTTACCATTATTGCTTTGTAAATTTTTAGGCAAGCCAAACCTGGGTATTCTTTTACAAAGCAAAGCTTTTATTACTTTTTGTGCAGGGGAAAGACTCTACCCAGTTAGTACAAGTATCAACCCATACCAACCGGTGTTGGAACCCCTTTGACCTTGCCATATGAGTGAAATCTAATTGTCAGTCTTCCTCTGGATGGCCTCCAGGTCCTTGATTTCCTGAGAGAGCAAGTCTGTGGTTCGGAGAACTGTTTCTAAGACAGACGTCAGAGGCTAATCCAACTTGCTGACCTCTTCTTGACAATTTTTTCCCAGGAAACATCCTTTGGGCCAGTGGATAAGTTTTATCCCTGCCTAAACGTAAGGCCTGATGCAGTGCTTTAATGATCTTCCAGCTCTGTGAGTCAGATCATAGTAATTGCCCCTGCTCTGTATGCAACCATCCCGAGGGCTGGACAGTGTCCATGAGTCAGACACCAGCTCATTTCCTTGGGAGTAGGTGCGA
>JAESUZ010004090.1:0-63836 GCA_017311185.1 Proteles cristata cristata | reverse complement strand
TGTGTGTGTGTACACCTGTGGGTCTGTATGTGTGCACAGGTGAGTGTATGTGCATACAGTGCTTACACGTGTGTGTGTGTGCATGTGTGCGTGTATACCTGTGGGTCTGTATGTGTGCACAGGTGAGTGTATGTGCATACAGTGCTTACACGTGTGAGTGTGTGCATGTGTGCGTGTATACCTGTGGGTCTGTATGTGTGCACAGGTGAGTGTATGTGCATACAGCTACACGTGTGAGTGTGTGCATGTGTGTGTATACCTGTGGGTCCGATGTGTGCACAGGTGAGTGTATGTGCATACAGCGCTTACATCGGCAGGGAGTGTGCATGTGTGCGTGTACACCTGTGGGTCTGTATGTGTGCACAGGTGAGTGTATGTGCATACAGCGCTTACACGTGTGTGTGCATGTGCGTGTGTACACCTGTGGGTCTGTATGTGTGCACAGGTAGGTGTATGTGCATACAGCGCTTACACGTGTGAGTGTGTGCATGTGTGTGTGTACACCTGTGGGTCTGTATGTGTGCACAGGTGAGTGTATGTGCATTCAGTGCTTACACGTGAGTGTGTGCACACAGGTGTGAGCACACACACGTGCATGTGTACATATGTGAGGGAGTGGGTGTGAGCGCGCCTGTATGTACACATGTCAAAGCATGTGCGGATATATGTGCATGAGCACATGGTAGGCATGCATATACATGTGCTGTGCGCACAAGTGTAAATACATGCCGGTGTGCACACACGTGTTTGTGTGCACACACCCCTGCACACGCTCCAGGGACAGTCAGCTGGGGCGGGGGGGCGGGGGCCACGTCTGTCCTACTTGCCTGGCGGGAGACGGGATCCCCGTGCCCCTCAGGACTGGCCCGTTGCCGCCCGCCTTCACCTTGCTGTCGACCCTTGACCTGGGAGGTCCTGGTGAGGTCGGGACACAGGGGGCCCCGCCTGAGGATGGCCCTGCTCGGGCCTCTGGGCCGTGAGCTTGAGGGGACTCTGCCGGGTTTTTTGGAGGCTTGGCCATTGCCCGCCACCCGGGTGTCGAATCGTGGCTTCTGCCGCCGCAGGGAGCTGAGCAGTTAGACGGCCCGGCTGGGCCGAGCCCAGAAGCACCCTTAGTGTTTCCCTCCAAGGAGCTGAACGCACGAATGCTTAGCCTGGCGCTGGAAAGGGCCGGTTATACGGTAACTCGGCCGCGGCCGCCACCGCCAAGGACAGTCCGTGGTCCCGAGCACGGCAAGGCCCAGGAAGTCTCACCACTTGGTGCCACTCAGTGAAGTCGGGGGCTGACTCTTCCCTCTCTGTCTGGGAAGGTGGTTTTCTGCGATTCGACAGTCAATCTCAGACAGTCACTGGGCACCTGGGGTGGTTTCTTTAATGGGCTGGTGGCCTCCACCCTCCACAGAAAAAATCTGGAGTCTTAAGTTAAACTGGACTTTCTGAGAATCCCCTGGGCAGGGGTGGGGACCCCCCTCGGACGCCCGGTGCCCAGTCCCTGTCCCCATGCCTCCCGCCCAGCGGTGACCACCGAGCTGAGCCCTGCGATGCTCACTGTGAACTTCAAGCACCGGGGCACGTCCAGGCCTCTGCCGTCACCTGCGGAAACCTCAGGGGCAGTGTGGGCGGCGGGCTCGCAGCCCTCCGCGCTGGGCCTGCCCGGGGCACCCCGTCCCACACCGCTCCGGTCTCCGCCCTCCCCTCCACCCCTCCCCAAAGCCTTCCCAACCCCGTGAGAACGCGGAGCAGTACCCGTCCGTGTGCCACCCCCGGGGCGTGGAGAGGACCCTGGGGGCTGTGACCTGGGGGGCCACCCGGTTATCTCACCCCCAGCGCCTTGTTCACAGACGTGGTGTATTTGCAAGTTGTTGCAGATGCAGGTTCCGTGGGCATAATGTACATCAGCCTAAATAAATCGCCATTTCATGTTCTCGGCCTAAATGTTGTCTGGATGTAAAGGGATGAGCAGAGAGCAGAGCCTCAGTCACTCAGGGCTCCATGGACTGTGGTTCTGTTTGGGGGGTTTTCTCTGAAGAAGTCGTGATGCCACGTCGCTGTGTCCACGGAGCCTGGGGCGTGGTGAGAGGCCCTGTGAAGGGCAAGCTGTGCTGGCCTTGGGCTCCGGGCCACGGCGCCCTGGTGAGGGAGGTCAGGTGGCTGGGGCTACACCCGCCCCTCCAGAGAGGAGTCGCCGGAAGTGTGTCCACCACGGCCTATGCCTCTGGGTCCCACATATTTGGGACTGTGTGAGACGGGTCTGGGAAAGTGGGGATTTCAAATCCAGGCCCCTCGCCTGTTCTGGAGACATCACCTGGGCGGCTGTGGGTCCAGAGGCCTCAGCGGGTGGCCGAGGCTGAGTACTGCATCAGCCCAGGGCCTCCCTCCCCCCGCCCCGTCCCACTGCACGGGGCCCCCAGCCTGGCTGAGCCCACTCCTCCCCCGTGGCTGTGGCAGCCCACCTGCTGCCTGAGGTGCCAGTGGGCGCTGGAGAGCAGGAGAAGCCCCTCCCACTCCTGGCCCTGACCCCTGACCCTTGCGCCCCTCGGGGAGCCCCTCCAGGACACGGATGGTGGGTGCTGGGGAAGGTACGCAGGGGTGAGGTGGGCCTGCAGCTTGTGTGCTCGTCCCCGGAAGAGGGACACGTGCCACCAGCCAGAAGTTTACACTCAATCTCCGAAAGATGAATGTGGCTTAAAAATGACAGGACACCGCATGCCACCTGTCCCCTCCCTGGGCGTCTGTCCCGCATCTGCACAAAGACACATCTGCCTGCCAGCCTGCTCTTCCGCGCGGTGAACGCACCGTGCACCTCCAGGGCCACAGCGGCGCCCCCGATGGACGGCCCGAGGACGCAGGCCGGCGGCGGCGGCCCGTCCCCAGCTCACACACGGGGGACGCCGCTCATATAACATTCTTGAGGCGACAAAGCAGTGGCAGAGGAGAGGTGGGGACGGGAGGGACCCTCCCTGTGGCGGGCGTGTGCGGAGCTGACCGGTCAGCGCCCCGCTGTGACGTGGACAAGGTGTCTGCGGGAGGCCGCCATGGGGCAACTGTGAGGGCGCAGGGGCCCCGGCTCCGCACTGCTCACGGCCACCCGGGAGGCTATGCCTGTCTCGTCACCAGGCGATGAAAAGTCGATGACTTCCACAAAACCACCAGGTGGGCCCCAGTCCTGGGAGCCCTGGAGGGTCCCCCACGGGGAGCGGGCGGGCCGTCTGCCTGGGCCGGGAGCCGAGGGCTGGGCCAGAGGCGGTGGGGTTAGCCAGCGGCGCCCCAGTTAGAGCCGGAGCCTGGCCCGAGTTACCAATTAACTGGCTCCACTGGTTTTGCTTTAAATAACGACAACGTCCCCGGCGGGGTCCATGCGGGCTGCGGGGAGCCGCGGCGGGAGCGAGGGGCGGGCATGGCGTGTGCCCTGGGGCCAGACCCGCGGGGGGCCGGCGGCGGCGGCGGCGACGACGAGAGGCCCAGCTGGGACAACAGGCTGCAGTACCTCCTGAGCTGCATCGGGTTT
Organism: Proteles cristata cristata; assembly: GCA_017311185.1. NCBI lineage: Eukaryota > Metazoa > Chordata > Mammalia > Carnivora > Hyaenidae > Proteles > Proteles cristata. The sequence goes on along the minus strand of JAESUZ010004090.1, from coordinate 60,328 downwards.
GCCGTGGGCCTGGGCAACATTTGGAGGTTCCCGTACCTGTGCCAGACCTACGGGGGAGGTGAGCCGGCACCGGCCCTGGGGGGCCCGACTCTCCACCACCCAGGGCATCAGGTGGCCCCTGAGGGCCGGTCCGAGGGCATCCCCACCTTCCACGGGGAGCTGTCCGCACACCGTCCTCCCCGGGGTCCCCTCTGCAGGGCACCCGCGGGCCAGGCCGCCCTCTGCCCTTCACAAGTCCCAGGTGGCGTCAGGCAACCCGGCCCTGCCTGTCACCCACGGCCCTCAGGAGCTGACGCGGAACGTCACCGGGCCAGCCTGGTCCTTTCCTGGGGTCCGAACTCGGGCCCCATCTGGTCTCAGTGTCAGGTCAACTTGCCCTCAAGCCTTCTGCACCTGTAAGACCCAAGGGCCCCGAAAGTGCCACAGGGTAATCTTCCTGGTCCACCAGGCCCCGGCTGGCAATGTGGGGGGGGCGCCTCCTTCCGGGGACATTACTCGGCCCCCCCGGAAGAAATGAAAGTCTGCATGGTGAGCCCCACACTGCCTTTGCCGAAGGGGGTCACCCTTTCCGCTTTCCAGGGCTCACATCGACCCTCCTGGCAGTGTGCACGGACAGGGGTCAGGCCGTGCTGGGGAATGTCGGGGGGGGGCCTCCGGGAGCCACGTGGCCCATGAGAATGCTGCTTCTGGAAAGTTGATTACTTTTGCTCTGCTTATAAGGAGCTGGAGGAGGCACCTGGCCACAGGGGTTGGAGCTTCGGAGGGGGTTTGGGGCCGGGCGAGCACCCAGACGGCGCAGCTCACGCCACAGCGCAGGGCAGAAGGCCCGGCTCGGTCCCTAGGCCCCTGGCTGCCCTGTGGGTCGGGCGTGAAGCAGTGGCCCGCGTACTGGGTGGCTCCAGACAGGGCAGACCGGGCCCGGGAGCCGTGGCTCTGCACTGCGAGGTGCCGGGATGCACCTTCCGGAACCCTCACTGCTGCAGGCCACGCAGCGGGGCCGCCTCCCCAAGGGCTCAGGGTGGCTGAGTCCCCAGTTCCCGGGCTGAAGGGGCGCCCCGTGTGTAAATGCTTCTTTTAGGCCCTGTTTCCAGATGTGAAAGCACTGGGTGAAATGTCAGGAAATACTCAAGTTTCAAAACTCCCACTTTTCCTGAACGAGTAACCCCCACATGTGACGATGCCGTTTGTCGCTCCCACTTGACCACCACCGACTACTTTGGTGGGAAGATGCAGGTGATGAGCAGAGAATGGACCCCGTACCCCTTTCTCACGCCGGCTTCTGTGTTGCCTGTTCATTCTCCACGTGGACTTTACAGCCGGTTTGTCAGCGTCCACAAGGCTGTCAGGGCTCCACGGGCCTGGTGGGGCCTGGGCCGCGTGGGGGAGTCCCCGCTTGGCGACGGCGAGTCACCCCTCCACACAGCACGCCCTCTCCCCCGCCGCCCGTCCTGAGCTCCTGCCGACTCAGCGGCGCGGGCTCGGCAGGCGCCCTGAACACACACGCCTTCTCCTTCTCCACTTTCTGAGCGGATGGGAAGGGTGCGCCCCCGTCCCCCCCAAACCCTCACGCTGGCGACGCGAAGGCTCTCGCAGGCCCTCCCCGTGGGCACATATGTGCGGTCTCAGCGCCCGCAGACACGGGCTGGGGCGGGCGGACAAGGAGAAATGCCCGCCTCTCGCGCACTCCAACAGCATTCTCCCAGTCGCAGCAGAATTTAACCCATTCCTGCCGGCATCTCCCTGAACGGAGCGCAGACCCCTCAGGTTAAGGGCTCGCTCCCAGCACAGCCCCAGCTCAGAATCCGATCTCAAGCGGTGGGGCCTTGGCTGACACACAGCTTTCATCTGACTTTGCTACAAACAGGCGCGCCCGACCCCACGTCAGGGTCACAGGGCTGGGGAAAGCAGTTGGTACCATTTACTATCCCAGGTTTTTATAAGGAGCACAGCTCAGAACAGCCAGACGGGAGGCGTGCACGGGGCAGGCGTGGGGGCGCCGGAGCTCCCGGCGCAGGTCCTCCCCGCACCGCCGAGGCCGCCAGCCCGGAAGCTCTCCAAGCCGTGCGGTTGGGGGTTCGCGGACGTTCCGCTCCGGAGCACGGCCCACGGACCGAATCTCCCGCCGGGGCCGTCGGCCGTCTCCAGGCCCTCTGCCCGGATGGGAGCAGGGGCCACACGCAGCCCACGGCCGGAGCGACGGGTCCCAGCTCCCCACCCCCCAGCAGCACAGACCAGCTCCTCGTGGCAGGAGGGCCCGTGAGCGGGGCTCGGGGCGTCCCTGTAGGGACCAGACTGCCCTTTGTGACAGGAAACCGGGCACCACGGCCAGAGTCACAAGGTGGGGCGCTGCTGAGCGATTTGAAGCAGCAGCAAACCAGGGGCCGGGCGTGCAGGCCCGCGTCCCTCCAGGAGGCGCCGCCGGGCAGATGGTGACGCGCCGGTGCCCGCCGTGTCTCTGCAGGCGCCTTCCTCGTCCCCTACCTCATCGCCCTGGTCCTCGAGGGGATCCCGCTCTTCCACATCGAGCTGGCCATCGGCCAGCGCCTGCGCAGAGGCAGCGTCGGGGTGTGGAAGGCCGTCTCGCCCTACCTGGGCGGAGTGGGTAGGCTGTCCTGGCTCCGGCCTACAGCGGTGGGGGGCAGGGTGGCAGGGCCCCGAACTCTGTGTCAGCTCGTCACGTCAGGCCACACTTGGTGGCCTTGAACCTGCACAAAAGGTGCCCTGACATGACACGTGTGTGACGCAACAGAGGCAGGGCGCGTGCCTGACGTGACGGGGCAGGACTCACCCGTGGGAGCCAACTCCGGCCATGGTCTGAGGACACACGTCCTGGGAGGCCATTTTGTTCCCCTGAAGCCCAGGCAGGGACCTGGGTGCGGGGCGCTGTGTGGGGTGAGCCCAGCAAGCGCGAGGCGGCGGCCGAAGGCCTGGCCTGCCCCACGGGCCCTGGGCCCACACGTCCTGGGCGCTTGGGGTGTCCAGGGAGGCCCCGGGCAGGGGGAAGGCCTGGGCCGGGAGTGCCCGTGAGGTGGGCGCTGCAGGGAGGGGGCCGAGCGGCATCTCTGGGTGTGTGACATGCCCCCAAGGTGGCCACAGTACTGCCTGAAGGCCTCGCCCGGAGGCCAGCAGAGAGGCAGACAGCAGTGCAGCCAAGGGTGGTGCCGCGTGGCCGTGAAAACGGTGTGTGGCCCCTGAGTGGCAGGGCAGCGGTGGGGCGGGAGCAGGGGTGGGGCGGTTGGGGACAGGCGAGGCGCTGACGGCTGCCGGTCCGCAGGGCTGGGCTGCCTCACCGTGTCCTTCCTGGTCAGCTTGTACTACAACACCGTCCTGACGTGGGTGCTGTGGTACCTCCTCAACTCCTTCCAGAACCCACTGCCCTGGGGCTCCTGCCCACTGGACCTCAACCGCACAGGTAGTGCTGAGGGCCGGGAGGCTCAGTGTCCCCCTCCCCCGGGCCCACACTGGCTCCCCTAGGCGCCACGTTTGAAATCCCGTTCTCACCCCACCTCATCTGACCCCTGATGGACCCGGGCCCCAGAGACCCGTGTATTCACAGCACAGCCGCGTGCTTTCCAGTGACGAGAGGGCGAGCGGGCAGGACGTCGGCTCTTGCTGACTGCCGTCCAGACCCAGCCGCGTGCTCCATCGGGGGGCCCTGCCGAAGCTCAGAACCGTCACTGGTTTCCAGTTCGCTCGCCCCGCTGTGTTAACCCCCTTCCCCTCCTGCCTCTGCTGACGCTAACTCGGGTTCGGCACGTTCTGAATGAGGCCAGCCTCGGGGGGACGAGACTGGGCCCTGAAGCTCCCTGAGTCAGCCCTCTCGGCCCCGGCTGGACACCCCGAGCAGCAGAGGGCCCGGGTCCTGCCTGCTGTGCCTGGCGCTCGGCCGGCAGCCCCAGGACAGGTTATCCGGAAGCCGCACTCCTGGGCAGAGGCCTGTGGAGCCCGAATCCGGGCCCGAGCCCTGTGGCCAGCCCCTGACAGGCCCCTCCGGGTTCCAGGGTTCGAGGCAGAGTGCCAGGCCAGCAGCACCGTGAGCTACTTCTGGTACCGGCAGACGCTGAACATCACGGCCGACATCAGTGACAGTGGCTCCGTCCAGTGGCGGCTGCTGGCCTGTCTGGCCGTGTCCTGGGCGGTCGTGTACCTGTGTGTCATCAGAGGCATCGAATCCACGGGGAAGGTGAGCCCTTTGGGCGGACCCCACTGCCCAGCTCCCTTCAGCTCTGTGTTTGTGCCCAGGCTCAGAGGTCCTGCTGGGAGGGTGCAGGGGTGAGGAGGGCGCTGCTCTGCTAACGTGGCAGGCTTTTTCCTGTCTTTTCCTTCTAACCTGTTTGGGTCTGTGTTTAAAGTGTGTTTCTTGCCCACACACACAGTCTGGGTCTTGCTTTCTATCCAGGCTGGCAGTCCTTGCCCTTGTTTGGCTGTTTAGACCATTTACGTTTAGTGTGACCGTGAATCCGGCTCAGTCCGCCATCTGTTTTTGTCTCCCACTGGCCCCTCTGTTCTCCATCCTGCTTCTCCCATTCCCTGGGTACTTCTTGTGACGCCGTCTGTGTCCTGTGCCAGCTTCTCAGCGGTGACTGTTTAGCCTCAGGGGTGGGTTAGGGGCTCGGCCATCTGTCCCCCTGGGGGCGATGCTGCCCACCGAGCGAGGCAGGGGGCCCTGCCCCGCTCCACCTTCCGGCGGCTGGCACACACCTCACACACACTGTGCTGCGGCAGCAGGTGCGTGGCTGGCACGGTTGTTTTCAGCAGCTTACTATCTTGTAGCCAGTGACTCGCGTGGTTTCTGAGCAGACAGGACCCGGGAGGCCTGGGCCCGGGCGCACAAGCCCACCTCGGGCGTGCGCCCTCTCGTCTCCGGGGCAAGGACAGGTCCAGCGCTTCACGCACCCTCCCTTACGCCTGCGACGCGGCTCCCGACACACAGCTGTGCCCTTTCACACAGACCCCGGTGTGTGCCCGTGCCCGCACTCCCTCCGCCACCTCACGTGTCTTCGTGACGCACAGGACCAGGATGACTGAATCAGACCAAACCAACCATTAGGCCCAACAAGCCAGCCAGAAATTCCAAACAGCCCCGTGGCGGACGCCCCTAGAGAGGCACCCGGGTGACTCCGCAGTCAGGCTGTGCTCAGGGACTTGGGGGCGCTGGGGAGGGGAGAGTGTCGTCTGCGGATTCCCTTTGTGCAGACCCCTGACCACAGCGGCCGGGGCACTGGTCCCAGGCTGAAGAGGGGGGTGGGTGGCGTGTGCAAAGCAGCCACTTGTGGGCACCAGGTGGGGAGGAGGGAGGCCCACCTGCCCCGTGGGGACCGAGCCCACCCACAGACATAAGTGCATACGTGAACCCACGTGTGACAGTCCCCACGTGCCCCAGTCCACCCCACCCCGGCCCGAATCCTAGATGAGCGACAGGAGCTTGGCCGCTGAGGCGTGAATAGCACATCTGCCCCTTAGAGATTTCATGTGATCAGATACCATCGCAGAGTCTAACAATTTGGTCTTTTTTTAAAGGCAATTTACTTCACAGCCCTGTTCCCTTACCTGGTCCTGACAGTCTTCCTCATCAGAGGGCTCACCCTGCCCGGGGCAGTCGGAGGGCTAACCTACCTGTTCACTCCCGATGTAAGTTGGTCTGAATTGAAGCCTGGGCTCCTGGGAACCCAGGAGTCCGAGCCCAGCCCAGCCCAGCCCGCTCCATCTCCTGGCCGTGGAATGGCCACGAGCCACAGGCCAGGGCACCCAGGGCCGTGTGGGGGTGAGGGCAAGGAGGGGGTGCTACGGGGTCTCAGGGAGGAGCGCAGGGTCAGGGTGCAGGGAGCAGGAGGACTTGGCTTGCGACAAGTGGACTTTGGTGCCGGAGGACGTTGCGGGCGGGTTCAGAGGAGAAGCCAGCCGGGGCCCTGGACGTCCCACCCCTAGGGCCCCAGACCCCACGCCTCTAAGGGCTTCGCCAGCGGCGTGCACCCCACCAGGTGAGAGCCACAGGACCCACCCGCCAGCCCCCGCAGCCACACCCCTCCTAGACCCCTCCGCGCTCCCCGTGTCCCCTGCGTCCCCTGGGGGCGTCCAGGGACTGCACAGGGTGTCCGTCGCGCGCAGCAGAAACGCCAGGCACCGCGAGCACAAGGAACTGCCCGGCGCCTGCAGGTCACTCAGAACCAGCAGCAGCAGAGGACGCTCCGACCTCTCCTGGCCCGGGGGCTGTGTGTCCACGGGGACGGGCGCCGCGGTCTGTTAACCACCTTCTGCTTGGGGCATCCCGGAGCCGCGGGCTCGCTGGTCGGCGCGGTCTGTCTGCCGCACAAGGGGGTCTCCCCTGTCATCCAGGTGCAGGTTCTCCAGAGCCCCCGGGTGTGGCTGGATGCGGCCACGCAGATCTTCTTCTCCCTGTCCCTGGCCTTCGGAGGACACATCGCTTTTGCAAGTTACAACCCGCCCAGGTAGGGGCCGGACTCAGGGCGGGTTCCGGGCCTCCTGTCCCCAAGCCCTGTGAGCAGCAGGAAGGGACCCCCGTGGGGAGGAAGGTGACCGGCTGGGACCTGGTACAAGGACAGATCGTGGGGATTCCAGCAGCGCCTCAGCCGTCCCCTGAGGGCTGGCCGTTAGGGCCCCTTACGGCAGCTTCTAGCATGTTCTGGAGGAAGAGCGCCCGGATAATCAATCCCAGGAACCGACCAACAGGGACCATGGGTATCACGCACGAGGTCATCAAAGTGGAAATCTAGTGTGCGTCACCCTGGTCACTAAACACAGACGCAGGGCCCCCAGCGCGCGGGGGAGACCGAGTGTTCAGGTACTAAAGCACCACCTGCTGCATCTTAAACCAGGAGGCGCTGTGACCCCCTAAGCAAACAATTCTACCGCAGGGCCCAGAAGCTCCCGCCTCAGAGGCGCAGGGCTGGGGATGCGGGCGCTGGGCCCGGGGTGCCTCGCACGACTGCTTGACAGGTCCCCTCAGCCTGCTCCCAGGGGCTTGTGCTCTCATGTGGACGCCACCTCAGCAAGGCCTCCAGGGTGCCCCATGTCGTCCTCAGCTCCTTGTATCCAGGCCTTGGGTGCAGGGTGGGGGCTGACAGGTTTAGACCATCCAGTCCTGAGCTGGGGTGGGTGGGGGGCCTTTGGGGATGGATCAGTGGGGAGGGGGTCGGGGGAGGAGGTCAGCAGAGAAGGGTCAGTGGGAGGGGGTCAGCGGCGGAGAGGGGTGGTCAGGAGGAGTCAGTGGGGAGGAGTCAGTAGGGGGTTTGGGAGGGGTCAGCAGGGAGGGGGTCAGCCGAGGTGTGGTCAGGGAGAGGTCAGTGAGGGGGAGTCAGTGGGGAGGAGTGGTCAGGGAGGGGTCAGTGGGGAGGAGTGGTCAGGGAGGGGTCAGTGGGGGAGTCAGTGGGAGGAGGGTCGGGGGTCAGTGGGGAGGCGTGGTCAGGGAGGGGTCAGCAGGGAGGGGGTCAGCCGGGAGGTGTGGTCAGGGAGGGGTCAGTGGAGGGGAGTCAGTGGACGGGGAGTCAGTGGACGGGGAGTCAGTGGGGAGGGGTCAGTGGGGAGGCGTGGTCAGGGAGGGGTGAGTGGGAGGGGTTCAGCGGGAGGGGACCGTGGAAGGGTCGGGCCAGTCCTGAGAGCGTCAGGAACGGCACCAGTGCTCAGGGTCACGGGCGTGCCAGCACCGTGCGCAGGGTGGGGGGTGGCGTGTGGGGAGCGGCCCTGAGCAGCGGCACAACCCGCGTGTCTGCCAGGAGCGACTGTGAGAAGGACGCGGTGACCATCGCCCTGGTCAACAGCATGACCTCTCTCTATGCGTCCATCGCTGTGTTTTCCGTTTTGGGATTCAAGGCGGCCAATGACCACGGGCGCTGCCTGGACAGGTGAGCACGGTGCCCGCGGCTCTGAGGGCGAGGTGTCCACGGAGCACGGCCTTCTGACGCCGCTCTCGGGGCCCCACGCAGCCGCCCTTTATGTCCCCCGAAGCCTAGGCCGTGACCTGCTGCGGACGTGGGGCCTTGGGCAGACGTGGGTTAAGACGAGGTCGTGCTGAGTGAGGACCCGACCCGACGAGTGGGCTCCTCACGAGAGACCGGCAGGGGCGCGCATGTGCGCACACACACGTGCACAGGGCACACGTGTGAGCACGCACACGTGCACAGGGCACACGCGCGAACACGCGTACACACAGGTGAGCACACGCACACACGTGAACACAGATGCGCGCGCGCACACACAGAAGGCCATGTGACGAGGGAGACAGGTTGGAGGGACGCGGCCACAAGCCCAGGGACGCCTGGGGCACCAGGGGCTGGAAGAGGCCGGAAGGACCCTGCCCTGGAGCCTCGGAGAGAGCGCAGCGCCGCCCACACCCCTACCTTGGACCTCTGGCCTCAGAGCTGGGGGCGAGGAAGCGTTGCTTTGAGGCTCTCCGTCTGTGGCCATTTGCCCCGACAGCCAGGACGCCCTCGCGAGCAACTGCCGCATCGATGGCCCGGCTTGGCCAAGGCTGCTGATTCGGGCTTGCAAATAGCGGCGGCTCACCCGTCAGAACGCAGAGGGGCGCACAGGGGTGTCCAGCGGGCCCTTCCGCACCGGGCTGGGGCCACGCTGAGGGCGGAGGGGGAGACGGAGCGGCTGTGCTACGCAGCCTGAGCTCCGGCCCGGCGGGGCGCATGCACCCCGTGGAATGCTCTGGAGGCTGCAGCGCCCGCGTGGTGAACAGCGTGACCCCTCCTGGGGGACGGCGGAGCAGTACTTCCAGCTCTTTCCACGGGGCACCGTGAACAAGTGTTGTCCGTGGACACTGCTCACGGCGGCGGTGACGCAGGCAGGGCTGACGAGGCGCCCCTGTGCGTCGCAGCCCGGCTGCCCGGCGCGTGGGACACGGGACAGCACTCAGGCGCAACCCTCGGGGGACGTTTTAAATGGCGCACAGAAGCGCGATCACGACGGGCCTGAGGGTGCCTGCGGACAGCATGAGGTGCGGGCGGCCCGCAGGGCGACGCGTGCTCACCCCAGCTCCTGGGCACGCTGGACCCGGCCGCTGCCGGCCCGGAAGCAGTCCTCCTGTCAGGGCCACAGGCGCCCCGGGGCACGGAGGCAGGAAACGTCAGGCCACCGCGGGCCCCTGTGCGAGCCTCCAGCCTTAAAGTCGGGGGGTCAGACGGAGGCGGCAGGTGGGCGGAAAGCGGGGCCGCAGTTCTTCCGGAAACACTCCCAGGGCGCCGCCCCGGGGCGCAGGTCGAGGAGGCGGGGGGTGTCCCACAGGCCCGTCCCCTCTCCCACAGGAGACAGCGAAGCACCCAGTGCGTGCGGCCGCCCTCCTGGGTGTCTCCAGGTGCGGGGAGCCCAGCCGAGACGCACCAGCCCGTGTCTCCGCAGAAACACCCTCCAGCTCATCAACGCGTTCGACCTCCCGGACCAGAGCGTGTCCAGGGACGACTATGCCGCCGTCCTCACGCACCTGAACGCCACCCAGCCTGAGAGGGTGGCCCGGCTCTGCCTGGAGACCTGCCGCCTGGAAGACTTTCTGGACAAGGTACCCAAGGGGCCGCCAACCTCCGCAGAGCTGGGCCACACCGGCCTGTGGGCTGTGAATAAAGAACGAGGGGCTGACCCCGTGCCTCAGCTGGGCTCAGCTTCCAGAAAACCCATGGCCTCAGATGCAGTGTGCCCGACGGGGGCAGGAGGCCAGGGGCCAGGCCGGCCCAGGATGCCCGCTGTCGCTGGTGCACAGAGCCCGGGTCACGGGGCGGGTGGGCCGTCAGAAGGCGGGTTCTCGAGGCAGCTCAGCCCGACACCCTGGGGCCTGCAGTCACCCGCTAGCTGCGTGATATTAAAGGGAAAAGGTGGGGCGCCTGGGTGGCTCAGTCGGTGAAGCGTCCGACTTAGGCTCAGGTCATGATCTCACGGTTGGTGGGTTCGAGCCCCGCGTCGGGCTCTGTGCTGACTGACAGCTCAGAGCCTGGAGCCTGTTTCAGAGTCTGTGTCTCCCTCTCTGACCCTCCCCTGCTCACGCTGTCTCTCTCTCTCTCTCAAAAACAAACATTAAAAAATAACAATAAAGGGAAAAGGTTCCGCCCCCTCAGGGACACACCTGTGGTCAGTCGTGCGGCCAGCAAGGCAGGGTCACTGATTTCCCTGGGGGTGCTGGGCACCTGTGTCACCACCTGGGGCTCACGGCGCATGTCACAGCGCGCCCGTGTTGCAGAGTGCCGCCGGCACGGGGCTGGCCTTCATCATCTTCACGGAGGCCGTGCTGCACATGCCCGGGGCCCCTGGCTGGGCCGTGCTCTTTTTCGGGATGCTCTTCACCTTGGGCCTGTCATCCATGTTCGGGAACATGGAAAGCATCATCACGCCACTGCTGGATATGGGGCTCGCGCACAGATCCGTCCCCAAGGAGGTCCTGACTGGTGAGTGGACGGGCCCGTCCCCCTCCACCCGCCCGCCCGCCGTCCAGACACCCTTCGTCCTCGAGGGCTCCGGGGCTGGGGCCCGGTCCCAGGGAAGGCCGGGCCTGGCTGGTCTCGGCGCCTCTCACCCCGACCCAACACCCCCTGAGGGGCCACTGCCAGCACTGCTCGCCGCCGCCACGCCGCCATCCCGTGTGCCCTCCTGTCTCTGACCGCGGCGCAGGGCAGCGGTGGAGGGAGCCGACTAGGAGAGGGGCGGGGCCCAGGTGCCGCTCAGACCAGGGGCCGCTGTCCCCCAGGGCTGGTCTGCCTGGTGTGCTTCCTCTCGGCGACCTGCTTCACGCTGCAGTCGGGAAACTACTGGCTGGAGGTTTTCGACAACTACGTGGCTCCTCTGAACCTGATGGTCTTCGCCTTCTTCGAGGTGGTCGGGGTGGCTTACGTTTACGGGATGCAGCGGTGAGTGAGAGGCCCCTTCGGGCCCCGTCCTCTGCTCCGCGTCCCCAAGTGTACGGCGTACGGGCATCGCCGCAGCTGGTCTCCCGGGCAGCACAGGACGGGGCGGGACCCCCGAGTCCCTCCCAGACAAACTTAGGGGGGCGCCCCGGGACCCCGCTGCACCGGGCTGCGCGGGCCTTCAGCCTGCGGGGGGAGGGGCGAGAGGGCTCGTCTCCAACCACACAGGGCAGATTCCTAAAGCCCCAGGACCAGTGGGCACTGAGGAAGCGGCAGGGCCCACCCACCCTTCCCCCATCCTCCAGGCCTCCGAGCGCGCCCGGCCCTGGCCCCGCCCATCCCCACCTGCCTCGGGCCCACTGCACACCTGGACTCCCAACTGTGCCAGAGCCGCCACATCTGTCGCTCACATGTGTCACACACCTGTCACTCATATCTGTCACACCTGCACTCACACCTTCACACCTGTCACCTGCACTCACACCTGCCACATCTGCACTCATATCTGCACACACACCTGTCACACCTGCTCTCACACCTGTACTCACACCTGTCACATTTGAACTCAACTATCATCCACACTCACACCTTCACACCTGTCACCTACACTCACACCTGCCACATCTGCACTCATATCTGCACACACCTGTCACACCTGCTCTCACACCTGTACTCACACCTGTCACACTTGAACTCAACTGTCATCCACACTCACACCTTCACACCTGTCACCTGCACTCACACCTGCCACGTCTGCACTCATATCTGCACACACACCTGTCACACCTGCTCTCACACCTGTACTCACACCTGTCACACTTGAACTCAACTGTCATCCACACTCACACCTTCATACCTGTCAACCTGCACTCACACCTCATACCTGTCAGTGTGACTCACACCTGTTGCTCACACCTATCACCTGCACTCACACCTGTCACACACCTGCACTCATATCTTCACACACACCTGTCACACCTGTGCTCATACCGGTACTCACATCTGGACTCACACCTGCCACACACCTATGACACCTGCATTCATATCCGCACACACAGCTGTCTCCACATCCATCACATACTCACACCTGTCACACCCAGTCACAGCTGCCACGCACTTGTTACACCTGTGCTCATACCTGTACTCACACCTGCACTCACACATGTACCTACACCTGTCACACTTGCACTCATAGCTGCACACTTGTACCCATATCTGTTACACTTGTACTCACACCTATCAGGCCCACATGTACACGTATCACACCTGTCCCCACATCTGTCACATGTGTACTCACACCTGTCACACCTACACACACCTGTCACACTTGTACTCACACCTGTCATACCTGTCAACCTGCACTCACACCTGGTGCTCACACCTGTCACCTGCACTCACCTGTCACATACCTGTCACACCTGCACTCACGTCTGCACACACATCTGTACTCATACCTATCACCCCTGCGCTCAACTACTACATACCTGTCACATCTGTACTTACACCTGTGCTCACAGCTGTCGCTCACACCTGTACTCACACCTGTCACCTTTGCACTCACTGTCCACACCTGCACTCACACCTGTTGCTCACACCTGTCACCTGCACTCAGCTGTCACACCTACACTCACACTTGTACTCACACTTGCCACAACAGTCTCACCTGTCACACGCCTGCCGCCCCAACCACAGCCCTGCTCAGATGGTCCCAGAAGTTGTGCTCTCTGTCCTTGTTCCTCAAGGGGTCCTGGGGGGCCCTGCGTGCCAGGGAGTTCGCCGCCGCTCTGCAGTTACGGGGGCCAGAGGTCTCGTCCCAAGGCGGGGCGCTGGCCACCCGGAGAGGCAGGAGCGGGACCGGACCGGCAGCGTGGGGAGACACCTGGAGCCCGGGACACAACCGGTGGGGGGGAAGGGGGTCTCAGAAGGAGACACTCAGGGCCCGCCGCACGTCCTGGGTCCTCACCCCGGAGGGCCCCGCCAGGCGCTAGGCCCGGCACCCCCTGCCCTCCCAGCCGGGGGCGCCAGCGCCCGCGCTCTCTCTCAGCAGCTGCAGCTGCAGCCTCCCTCGGGGGGAGTCCACAGGGCCTTCCCGGGACAACTTACCCGGGCGCAGGCGGGCCTCCTTCCAGGGGGCGGCAGAGGCTGGGAAGCCCCAGGAGCCGCACCTGCCCAGCCCTCTCCCTTGGCGGGACGACCCGATCGCTCAGGCCTTTCTCACACACGGACTGGGGGGAAGGGTTGAGTCCGGTCAGGCCCCGAGAGTGCTGCCCCACCTGGTGGCCGCTGGAAAGTTCCGAGCAGCGGCGGGGGGGCGGCCCCAGTGGGCGGCGTCTCAGCCTCGCCGGGGAAGGCCTCTGGCTGAGCCTGAAGCCAGCACCTCTGCGGCAGGTTTGGCGATGACATAGAGTACATGACGGGGAGGCGGCCTGGCCTCTACTGGCGGCTCACCTGGAAGGTCGTCAGCCCGCTGCTGCTCCTCACCATCTTCGTGGCCTATGTTGCCGTCCTGGCCAGGGCACCGCTCAGCTACAGGGCCTGGGACGCCCAATATGTACGTCCTCTGGGGGCCCGGCCCTTCCCCGGGGCTACCCTACGTGACCTTGCGGCCACCTTTGCTGAGACCCCTGGCCGCTAGGCCTCTGGCGTCCCGTGGGGAGTCAGAGCCGACTCTGGCAGGGGCTGTGGGCCCTGGTCAGTGGGGGGTGGGGGTGGGGCAGAGCAATTCTCGAATCCCTGGAGCGGCTCGCTCCTGGTCTAGGTTGAGGGAAGGTGTGTGGGGCACGTGTCACTGAGCTGTCACCCAGCCAGGTGAGAACGGGACCCCAGGCCACTCCCTGGGGCCAGCCCTAGTCCCCTGGGCTGCGCTCTGAGCTGTGTGGCCCCCACTGGCCGCCACATCTGGCCCCTCAAAACCAGGTCTGTGCACAGCACCTTCTCTGCAGTGCGGAAGTGATTCTGTTCCAGGCTCTCCTTAGAAAGGGCACCGGCCCCACACTGCCAGGTGCTGCCAAAGGAGCAGGGGCACCATTTTTCTCAAGAATTTTCACCAATTTTACCCTATCAGATTCACACACTAGTGCCTCACGTTGTCCATAGAGGAGGTGCCTGAAGTCAGGTGGGCGGTGTCACCCCCTCTTACAGAAAAGGGAGCGGGGGACGGGGCCCACAAGCCAGGCAGAGGCAGCCCTGGGGTGGAGTGTCCCCTCAGGGTGCTGGGGGGCTCTGCAGGGCACAGTGCTCCAAACCCTGGGCCTGAGTCTCAGACCCCCAATCCCCACGAGACCTCAGGGCCCCATACTGCCCCTTCCTCCCCCCACCGAAGACGAAGCAGGGGGAGGCCGCCCCACGTCGCTCACGGTCACCGTGGCCTCGCATCCCTCCAGGCGCGGTTCCCTTCGCGGCAAGAGAAGTCCTACCCGGGCTGGGTGCAGGCCGCCTGTGTCCTCCTGTGCTTCCTGCCTGCACTGTGGGTCCCGGCCGTGGCGCTGGCCCAGCTGCTCGCCCAGCACAGATGGAAGAAGGACAGCTGTCAGGACAGGTGCCCGAAGCTGCAGGGTGGAGGGGCCTGCTGAGGGCTGGGCAGTGGGGTGGCGGGGAGGGCAGCCCATGTGCCACGTGCTCGATGACACCTGCCCCGACCCCGAGGCCTGTGGTTGCTGCTTCCCAACACCGTCACAGTCCCCAGCCCTGCTCAGGGTACAGCCTGGCTCCATCACCACGGTCCACACTGGCCTCCAAACAGGAGAGAGCCTGGTGTCGGGCTCCTGGGGCCCTGCCCCCTGGGTGGCCAGACGCTGCGCCCGGCGAGTGCATCCATGGGCAGAAGGGTGGGTGGGCCTGTGCAGCCGAGGGCCTGGTGCCCCCAGAGCTGGGGGAGCCTGAAGGGCGACCTCCAGGGAGAAGCGGAGGCTGTCCCCACGGTGAGCTGGAAGGGAAGTTCTCGCCCACAGGAGCCCCTTTCTGTGCCTGGAGCACTTGGATCGTGGGCAGGGTCTGCTGTGACTACTGTGTGGGGAACCCTTGCAGAGCGAAGGTCTGGCCACTCCCGCCCCAGGAGGGGTCCTCCCTGGCGAGCACAGGCAGGGCTGGGTCTGGCTGGAGCCACAGCCAGCGCCAGTGGGTGCTGGCTGGTCTCCTGACCTTTTTTTCTGAGAAACACTATCCTTTGTTCTTTAAACATTTTGTCAGAGACTGAAATATGTGTCAAGAAATTACAGAAAGGCTGATTATCGCTCAGGCTCCTACTGTTTCCAGAGCAGGGTGCCATCACTCACTTCACACCAAGCCTCCTGCAACCTCCGTGCAGGGGTGCCTCCTCATCTTCCAGCTCCAGCATGCTCACCACCTCTGCCTTACCACCTGTGCACCCCTTCCTTCAATCTCTTCTTTCCATCCATCATCCATCCATCCATCACCCATCATCCATCCACCCATCCATTTCCTCCCCCTTCCCCCCCATCCCTCCCTCATCCATCCATCCACTCATCCATTTCCTCCTTCCTTCATCCATTTACCCATCTATCATCCACCCACCCATCCACTTCCTCCCTCCCTCCCCCATCCCTTCTCCCTCTGCCCACCCATCCATCCATCCATTTCCTCTCTCTGCCTCCATTCTTATTAATATTTACTTATTTATTTATTTTTGAGAGAGAGAGCACGTGAGCAAGGGAGGGGCGGGGGTGGCAGAGAATCCCAAGCAGGCTCCTCGCTCAGCGTGGAGCCCAACGTGGAGCTCAATCCCAGGACCCTGGGGTCACACCCTGAGCTGAGGTCCAGAACCAGATGCCTAACCAACTGAGCCACCCAGGTGCCTCCTTCCCTCCATCCTTCTATCCATCCAATCCCTCCCTCCATTTCCTTCCTCTCCCCCTCATCCCTCGCTCCCTCCTCTGACAATACTGTGACCCAGGCATCAGATCTAAGGACCTGAGCCCCGATTCTTCACCGGCCCCCGACACGCGGCCATGTGTCCTGCCGGCAGGACGGACGCTGTCCCAGGTGCTGAAAAGTCCCGGCCGACAGAGTACCGTGGAGGGCAACGAGGAGCCCGGTCCGTAGGCACTGTCTGCACCCCCCCGCCCCCCGCCAGGTGGAGCTGAGCCTTACAACGGAGCTAACTCAAGAGTGCCCCCCAAAATGTGCCCCATGGGTAGGGTGAGCTCTGCACTGCGGCCGCCGTGCTGCAGTCCTGGGCTTGTGTCCCCTCCCTGCCTCCCTCCACAAGCCACAAGGCCAGCCAGCCCTTCTCCCCTGCACGTGTCTAACAGCCTCTCCTCCCCGTGACCACCCTGGGTACACCTGGGTAATTCAGGAGGCTCTCCCCACCCTGAAGTCAACCCATAAGCTGACTTCCCCACCTGCTCACATAAATCTGCTTTGCCACATCACGTGATATGTGTAGATTCTGAGATTAGGATGTAGGGCTCTTGGGGTCACTGGTCCACCTCCGACAGTGCCTGGGCGACTCTGAGGGCACCCGGGCTTGGGGAGCACTTACTCTACAGTGTCCTCCCCAGGTGAGCATCCACACAGCCAAGTGCCAAGCACATACCCAGGGGCACGGCAGGTGAGGGAGGGGCAGGAACCGGGCTGAAGGGGTAACCACTCAGCACTTTGGGGGGCCTGGGGACACCGTTTATGCCTCCTCTTAAACCACTCACTTTGAACTCACCTGCTGCACACGTGTTTGCAGGATGCACGCGTGAATGAGCTTCTCTACATGCAGCTTAGATCTAAGAAGACCAGAAAACTAGATTTTCTTCTGCCTTTACAAATCTTATTTCCACATTTCGCCTGGAGATTTGGCAGCGCACACAGTGGCTTTTGAAAGAGAAAAACCAGGACGTTTTAGAGACTGAACCTGACGAGTACACGTTTTTCAAGGGCTTAACACTTCAAAAACAAATTTGTGATCCTGAGCAAAATGCCGACAAAACGCCTGTGCCAGAGAAGACGCGGGCAAGTGGGGGACGGACGGCAGAGCGGCTGCTGCCTTGGGTCTGGTCTGTGATGGAAACACCAGACACAGGCCCCTGGCATGTGAGCCATTGGGGACAGTGGCGGGTGCCCAGGCGCCTGGTGTGGGGTCCCGGGGGCGTCCCTGTGTTCTGTCTGCCGCCCCAGGTAGGGCAGGTCCGCCCTCTTGTGTTTACGAAGCGAGGGCACCACGGGGCCGGGGCGGTGTGCGGGTTGGGTGGGGCTCAGTCCTGCACCGCTCACCTCCGGTGCGCTGGTGACGTGCTCCCTGGACTTCGGTCGGCCATAAATGTGTCAGCTCAGTCGTCTGGACGCTCTGCCTGGCAGCAGCCATAAACAAAGCAATATCCATATACCCTGACATGAGACACGCTTGCGCCCGGACAACGTGGGCCGCATTAGCACAGACCCCGTCCCAGGTACACTCGGGGGCACCCCAGCACACCTGTCATGCAGCCCCTTCAGGGACATCGTGGAAGGAAGCCTTGGGAAGAGCTCATCTATGGTGTTCCCGTTGCTGCAGGGGTGGGGCGGAGCCAGCACCCTCGTGGGGGCCTTTCTTCAACAGGCTGTGCCCGCTTTGACCTACTCTCCGTGCGATCCTTCTAGCTTCTTCCATCTGTTCAAGGATGTTGTCCAGCACCCTGCACAGCCCCACATGCACAGCACAGCCCCCACCTGGTGTCTGGAAGGGCACGCGAGTGTCTCCTGCATGTTGGCTCATCCTCAATGAACACAAAGCAGGGTATCCTGAGAAAGCCCCCAGCCCCCAGGATAGCTCTTCCTTTCCTGGGGCACCTCACAGGGGCTGTGAGCCCGGGGTGGCCTATTAGGTGAGGTTAGGTGAGGGTCTGACTGGAGAGGCCAAGGGGCTGGGGAGGGGCTCCTGACCCTCCACTTTCAAACAGGCCCTTCCATGACCTCCGGTCACTTCCCCAGTGGCCTCAGCCACGTCCCCCCCCCACCCCACCACCTTGCTGTCTACACACCTCCAAACTCCTAATGCCTACTCTGCCCCTGGGGCCATTCATGACTTAAAAGACAGCCCCATCTGCCCTGTGGTGGTTCTCAGCCTGGGGTCCCCCGTGGCACCCTCGATTGGAAATCCATAAAGGTGCAAATCCTGGGCCTTCCCTACATTTGCCAAATCAGAAAGTTGGGGTGGGGAACGCCTGTGTGCAATTCACACCCCCAGGATGCTCAGGATGACATCTGCCACCTCCCCTCCCCAGGTCACCTCTAACCCCCCTGCCTCCCCCAAAAGGTTGTCTGGGCCACCCTGCTGCTGCCCAGCTGGGCTGACCACCACTTGTTCCCACCAGAGGTCCTCCATCTGCCCCTGAGCTGCGACCCACGACCCCGAGCAGAGGACCACACCCAAACCTGGCCCTTCCCATGGCCCCTCTGCTGTCTCCCAGCCAGGGAGGCTGGCAAGTGCGTGCGCAGGGTCACTGTGGAGCTGTCCCCCGGGGGACCCGCTCAAGCAGCCCAGCCTGCAGGGCCTCACGCATGACGCCCGTTCCCAGGACCTGGTGGGCACCAGCACCTCAGCTGAACAGACGTGCCGGTACATGAACGGAGGAGCCCCACAGAGATCAGGACACATGAACGGGAGAGTGACAGAGGGGACAGGTGGGGGCAGAAAGGCACGCCCACCGGCCCAGGCCCAGAACACAGGGCTGCACGTGGGGCAGTGGGCTACCACCCACCCCCGAGCCCCTGTATCATGCCCCTGCTACCCATTCCGAGGGACCCTCCGGAAGGGGCAGATCATGTGGACACTGAAGCAATGGCCAGGGGAGAAATGTGCCTTAGAAGGGAGTCCTCCCAGGGCCCACAGCTGGCTAAAGACGGGGTGCATGCTGGGCAGAAGCCTTCCCTACCAAGCCGCACCTGCCCCAGGAGGGCGCCCTTTCCGACTCCCCACTCCCCCATCCCTGCTCCAGAAGCCCCCCGGGAGCTCTGCCAGGCCAAGGACCCTGCACGTCACGCAAGGACACAAACGGGAATGGAGAACGGCACAGACAACTCACACGGTGCCGGACGCCGTGCTGGCTCCGGCAGGTCCAGGGGTCCCTGAAGGACAGACGGTGTCGGCGGCAGAGAGAGTTAGAGCCCAGAGATTCTTTCTGATCACCAGGCAGGCATCGCTGTCCTGTCGGTTTTTGTGTCTTTATTTAAAGGCTCAGCAACAAGATGAAGTCATAGAAAGGAATTTCTTACAACGGGAGGCCTTTTGTGACGTCAACTGCAGAATTATTCCGACCAAGGAGATAAAAGAATGTTTTTAGTGAAATACAGGTTAACATATAGGTCAAATTGTATGTAGATCAGCTAGGAGTATTTGTCTGCCTCTCAAGAGGATGAATGTTCCTGAATTGGTTTGCTTGTGGAGAGTAACGTGGGGCCCTGAATGGGTCAGTCCTTTGCCCCCAGGGCTATGTTTTAGCTACTGTTACCATCCTCATCCCAGCGGCCAGTGTAAGGGAGGGGGTTTGTGGAAAGTAGGCCTTGAGGAAGGGACGTTATGTTTCACCAGTTAGCAAAGATCTATGCGGTAACTATGTTTTGCTCTTAACCCCAAAATAGGCCCTTGGTCTCAGGGCCAGGCTCAGTTGTAACTCTTGTGTTCTTAACCCCCTAAGTCTCAGATCTGCAAGGCCCATAGGAAGAGCCTTTTGACAATTTTCCCCATAGAGCTTTCATCCAAAATTTCTTTTGTAAAGGCAGGAATATACTTTTCCTTATGAGGTATCTGTATTCAGAATATGGGTCTGATATGGAATATTAGGAGGCCCGGTCAATACCACCAGGCTTATATCAACATGAGCCAATAGTAGCAGAAGGAGATCCCAGTTTTCATTTCTCATGGCAGGAGCTGCAAACACTGCCACTTCCTTGCTGTGACGGCCATCCGGAGAGGCCGGCGCGGCTCCCGGCAACACAGCATGTGCTTTAATGCAAACGTCGGAACACTAAACCTACAAGAACAAAGGCTCAGAGTGTTCTTCCTGTGGCCCCCAGAAGTCACAGGAGTGGTCACAGGAGTGGTCGCAGGTGCAGAGGTAGGAAGCCACGCGGAAGAGTGCTCCCAGGATAACCTGGGGCCACCATGTGCTGAGCAAGGGCCAGCAGGGAAGAGTCCGGAAGTGGGGGTGGCCATGGATAGGAAGTGGCAGACACTCAGGCTCCAGGAGGCCAGTGTGAGGTGGGAGGGACAGGGCGAGGTCACAGGTAGGGGTGGGGATGGGTCTCAAACAGCTGACTGGGCCCTTGGCTTCTGAGGAAAGCCCGATAAGGCACGGACTCTGGACGAAGCTGAGGGAGGGCTCCTCAGGGTGGGTGTGGGCAGTGCGGGCCCCAGGGCAGGTCAGCAGAAAGGAGCCCATGTCCAGCCGAGCACCCCACATGCCTCCTGGCACCCCCACTCCAGACGGGGGCTTCCCCAGAGCAGGGGGTGGGGTGGGGGCGTGACAAAGGTCGGGACCTGCTCTATGCAGCTGGCCTGACACCTCAGCCAGGCTCTGAGGCTCTGCTTGCCCCCTTCTGGTGGTCAGTGACCCCAGTCACTGGCTGGTGGTGGGTGGGCGCTCTCCCTGGAGGACATGGGCGCCGGCCAGGCCAGCAGTGCATGGTCATTCCGTGATGTGGAGCCACGTGGGGCCTGCCCTGGGCTGTGAGACCTGCCATCAGTCCAAGATGGTCCTGAAGTCTTCGGGCAGGCCGGGGGTGGCTGCTGCCTCCAGTGCGGCCAGGGTGGCCTGTGGGAGCTGCCCGCACAGCTGTGCTTTGGCTTCAAGGGGACAAGTGGGATCAGATTGGCCTAGAAGAAACTGGCCTTCCCCCATCCCCCACCCCCTGGGGCTCGGGACTCCACTGAAGGCCAGGCAGGCAAAGCCTGTGTGCAGAGGCCGAGCTCCGGGCACCAGGTGGGGTGGGTGGGAGGGGCGTTTGGGAAAGGCTTGTTGCTGGGGTCCCCTGTGCCAGTGTTGGGGAGGGGCCTGGGGGACTCTGCCCGGGACAGGAGGTGTGGAGACGGGGAGTGACCAGCAGGTGTCTAGGCCCTGGGTGAGAAAGAGCCTGCAACCCGGGACGCCTGCACCCCATCACCTGGGGCTGCAGACCCACCCACCATCAGTGAGGCACGGAGGAGCCCTCACTGCTGCGCAGGCACACGGGGGGCTGGGGCGTGCTGGGCCACACTCACCTGCCCGGAGTGGCCCCAGAAGACACCTGTAGGTGCCGCTGTGATGAGCCAGCTTGAGCAGGAAGGCGTGCAGGCAGAGCCACCTTGCGGCCTCAGAAGGAAACGGGCCAGAGGCGCCCTTGGCCCCCAGGGACATCCCTGGGGGAGGGGGGGACACAGGGACAGGCTAAGGCCCCACCCACTCCTCTTTCCCTCCGATGCCATGCCGGCTGGGGTCCCTGCCCCCGAGCCCAGGAGCAGAGGTCACAGGCAATCTTGTCTCAAGGACAGCCCCGACACAAGCACCAGGGACCCTGACAGCTGACATCCTTCCGCTTCTCTGAAGAAACTTGCACAAAAAGGAAACAGCGAGAAACCTGGGGAGACGGCCCGGCCCAAGCTGCAGGTGGACAGGAGCCCTCTGCGAGAGGCCGTGGGGCTGGAGGAAGGCCGAGCTACAGACGCGGGCCCCAGGCAGAAGCCTCCCTCCCTCCCTCAGGCCCCCGACTACTCGGCTGGCAGCAGGTGCAGCGCAGGCTCTCCCAGGGCTCACGGCGCTGGTACGGAGGCGGGCGGGCATCTGGGCCTTGCCAGCAGCATAGGTGACCCCTCAGAGCCCAGCAGCGCCCAGTTCTCTGCGCACCTGAGTTCTTGGCTTTCAGCAGGGAGTAGCAGCGCAACGCGGTGTCCGAGATGATGCGGAGGAAAAAGGAGGGGTTCTTCCTCACTGGCTGGTTGAACGGAAGCTGGAGCACACACGCGTGGAACCTGAGCGAGGGACGCTGCTCAGCCAACGTCCCCGCTGGAACGCGTGTGTGCGTGCGCTCGGCTTGCAGGTACACATACGGGCACGCGTGTGTGTGGATGCGCGTCGTGTTTGTGGGTGCAAGCACATGCCTACGGCCAACCGCATGACATGGCCTCACCAGGCGCTCACTAACCACCTAGGCCCCTTCTGGAATAACCTGCATGCGCATCGCTCGACCAGTAACCTGCCCTCAAGGGCACAATAACCGTGCTGACGTGGGAAATACTTTCCCGCCTGCAGGAACCGGCTGGCTCTGAAAGGGCACACATGTAATGTGGGGGGTCCCGGGGTCGGGGGGAAGGGAGCACGTTCCCTGGAGCCCGGCGGGGAGGGCCCTGGAGGAAGCACATTCTGCTGGGGGAGGACCCTCGCTGGAGTGGGTGCTCGGTGCAGAATGGGAAGAGGCCTCCGCAGGCGGAGGCTGGTCTCCCAGCGCCTCCAGGAGGACGCCCACCCTCAGCTGCGAAAGGAGCGGAGCCTGCGGGTTCCGACTGGACAGTGCACGAGAGGGTCCTGCCCCAAGGGCCACACGGCCCCGCCCCCCCCTCACCGGCCAGCCTCACACTTCCACACTCCCACCCCGGAGAGGGCGGTGTTCTCAGCATCTCCCACCTGCCGCAGCCTCCGTATGTGGAGACGGCTGGCGCTCCCGCCGGTGGCCGGAGAAGCCGGTAGCTCTTGGCGCCGCTGTCTTGGGGCCGCACACCCCCTCACGAGGAGACAGAGCCGCGAGGGTGCCTTCCCTGAACCCAGGACCCGAATACATTCCCTGGTGGGCCGGTGTCCCAGGCCTGGGCCCACGAGGAACAGGTCCACCAGCAGGGCCCCTCCTTGGAGCACGTGACCCGGCCACCAGGGGCGTGGAGCTGGCCAGGGGACTAGCCTGCCCCTGAGGAAGCACCACCGGGCTGTTCTTCCTAGAATCGGAGGGGCTGAGAATCAAGTGTGTGTCCGCCCTCCCGTCCAGCTGCGTGCAGCGCAGGCGGCACGCCCATGTTCACACTGAGCATGCCGTCGGGGACGTCCAGGCAGCTCACTCCCGAGAGCAGAGGCCCGGGGCTTGGGGAGGCAGGGAAGGGCAGCACCACAGCCGTGGGCGGGGCACAGGACAGGAGCCCCAAGGCCCTCCCGGGACACGACAGTGGACGGACACTAGGCAGACACCGCCCCCATGGCTGCCACAGGCACAGGTCCTCAGGGCCCGGAGGGGGTTCTGGCAGGAAACCCACGGTGGGAGCTTGCGCCCAGCCCTGGCCAGTTCCCATGAGACGGTAACCTCGCCCCAGGACAAGTACACGACTCTGGCTAACGCGGGCTGAGGGGCTCTACGCACATGCGCGGCCCATCTGGCCCCACAGCTCACGCGTCCGTCTGGCCTGACTGCAGGGGAAGGACAGCTGCTCCCTGGAGCCGGAGCAAAGCCCGGCTGTGTGTCCCTGAGGCCAGGGCAGGCGGTGCGACCGGCAGTGTCAACACAGCCTCAAGGAGAAAACGTCTCCCTCACGACTCAGAAAAGCACAGACACGGACAGGATCCACGACTGCCCAGCTGCATCCACGTTCTCAGTGAAACGATCTGGAACCTCCCAGGGATGGAGAATGCTCCAGAAGCTCACCATCCGTGGGGCGAGAATGGCAGCTGGGCTCCTTGGGACCCACGTCCCACCACCCCTTTCTGGGGGAGATCAGAGCGCTGTGGACCCTCATTTGTATCGGCACAATTCTCTCCAAGACCCGAGGCCCCTGCGAGGTCCTGGGGCAGGGCACAGGAGTGGGACACCCAGGCCACGCTGGCCGCGCCTCACCGCCTGGTGAAACAGGCACTTCCACACTGGGCAGCGCACGTGCACATGCACAGGCCGTAGCGTGCGCGACTAGAAACCTGCAGATGCTGCCCCAGCCATAAGCTGGGACCCCGGAGGGCAGGGCACTCTCCCAGGCCGAGGGAGCGCCGAGGGAAAAGGGTCTGTGGCACACGGTGGCGTGGCCGGTGAACCCACCTGTAGGCCTGCAGCAAGAATATCTTGTAAATGTTTGTATAAACCGTGTGGATGCTGTTTACCTGGGTCACAAAGAAAAATAAACATTGCAAATACCTCCAGAACGTAAATTTGTTTTGCTTTATCACCAGGTCAAATGGAGGCAGGAGAAAGTGGCCCCGGTGGCCCCTCCCTGCCACTGGAGGGCAGGACGGGCACAGAGGGATGGGATGTGGGCGCCCAGCAGCTCTAGAGCCTGAGCCCCAAGGTCTCGGACCCCCACCCCACCGTGGGGAGGGATCCAGGTGCCCGGGAAGACGGGCCCAGGCGGGGCCGAGGGCGTTCACACCCACGTGTACGCACTCACACAGGCACCCACACAAACACCGTGTATTTAACACGCGTAGCTCTCAGCCGGCCGGCCTGAGCCCTGGAACCTGCTGGTGCCCCGGCCGCGTGCTCACCTGCAGATCCAGGAACACAGCGCAGCACTTGAGCCGCAAGACTGCGAATAGCTTGCGACGCATGCTCCTCCCAGGCCTGGCGCCCTGGCTGAAGGTGAGGCTCGAGCGGATGGAGGTCTGGGCGTAACTGCGGCACAGAGCGGGAACCCCTGAAACTTGAGCCCTCCACGCACACACAAGGCACCCACGGTCAAGCATGCACTCTGATCACATGCGTGTGTCTGCCCACACCCGGCCCTGCCCTGTGTGAGGCCAGGACCCTCCAGAGGGCGGAGAACAGAGCATGGAGGACCCAGGCAGGGCGGGGCACCATGTACCACGCACACCTGAGTCACAGTACGGGCCATTTACATGTTTGTCACTGACACGTGGCACACAACACCTACAAAATCTGTGTGACTCGACCAATGAGCTGACCACGCACAAACACACGCCTTCCTGGGCGAGGTCTCCACGGGCTCAGTTGGGCAGCTTGGGCCTCGAGGCCACTGTCTGGTGCATTCTGGCAGCCCTGAGGGCTTCCTGAAGGAGGAGGTCATCCCACAGAGAGCCTGACCCATGACTGTGGTCTCAAGGTGGGAAACGTGGAAGACACAGGCAGTGGGAGGAAAGTCACCCGTTGGCATGGCCACGACCTGCCTGCACCCATGGGCATCCCAGCCATGCCACCACCTGTCTGCACCTGAGCACCTGAAATGCAGCCATGACCCATGTAACCTGTGTCCTGGGGCATATCCCTCAGCGCCAGCTTGGAATACACTTACCTCGAGCTCAAGTTTTCACCTTATTAAATGTTATTTGACAGCAATTTTTTAAAATGTCTACATGTCAAGAGAGAGGGGGAGGGAGAAAGGTTGGGGGAGAGAGGGAGAGAGAGAGAGGGGGGAGAGAGAGAGAGAGAGGGAGAGAGAGAATCCCAAGCAGGTCCCATGCTGTCAGCGCAGGGCCTGACTCAGGGCTCTAACTCACAACCCTGGAATCATGACCTGAGCTAAAATCAAGAACCAGACGCTTAACCGACTGAGTCCCCCAAGAGCCTCTTGACAGCAATCTTAATGGCAGACTAAGGATTCTTCTTGGTGAGGCCTAACATCTACCCGGCCTCGATTTAGATCGTTTTGTTGACAGCGGTGCTAAGTCACGCTGCCCAAGCATCCGGTCAGGTAGAATCTCAGACGGCATCCACGAACCTTTTTCTCGAGTATGAGTTTCTGGACGTGCCATTACTGGGAAAATGTATGAATGTTTCAAGGACCGTAATAGGAATTCACTGCTTTCCAGAAAGGTCAGTCTGGTTTGCCCCACCCTCAGGGATATGCACAAGTGTTGGGGTCCAAGAGGAGCCCGCGGGACAGATGGGGCCGGAGCACCCCAGGAGGGCAGGCAGAGCCTTCTGCCAGCGCCTGCATGGCCAGTCCTGGGGGCCGTGCCGAGGACTGTCACCCTCACCTCCTTGATCAGGGTCCACGGCGGCATCTTGCTGCCGTTTGCTACAAGCCTCTGCGTCTACCCATGCAGAGCTCGGTGCACAGAAGCAAGAATGCCAGAGCCGGACCCACATTCGAATCCTGCTCCCCATGGAGCGGACTGACCAGGGGCAGGTCTCTCACCTGCACCTGAAGGACACGTCCAAGAAGCAGCCACGGGCCCCAGACGCTGGGCTCAGTGAGGACACGTGGCTGCGAGCTGGCATCCCCTTCCCTGTACACAGGCGCTCAGAGCCACTCCCAGCCTCCTTTGGCCTGACCCGCCCCAGCTGCTCACTGTCCGCCTGGCACCGGGCCGGATGGCCTCTCCACCCATCTGCCGCTCCTGGGCGTGCTGAGAGGCAGAGCTGGGGCGGCTCCCCCAAGTTCTTAGGAGACAAGTTCTCACGTGGTCGTGAGGTCGCCCTGACTCCAACTGCTGCGCCAAACTCACCTGCCCGTGTGGGCACCGGGCACCCCCTCCCCACCTCGCCTGTGCTGGGCCTCGGGGAAGACTGGGAAGTCCGCGCTGTCACTGTCCTTCCTAAGACGGCACCCACTCTCCTCCTCAGCCTGCCGAGGCTTTGCCTCGAGCGCAGAGCACCGTCGCGGTGCCCAGGTGCCTCCGCCTCCGCTGCTGGGCCTTTAGGGCCGCTTCTGTGAACAGGCACGTGCTGTCAGGGCCTGCGGGAGCAGAGCTGCCCCGCGACACCCATGGCTCCCGGGCGTCATCCTCACCCAGTGACAGTTCCCGGATGGGATGCTGTCCCTCAAATGGCCACAGATTCTTGGGGAGCAAGTAAATGGTGTGCAGTTCATTACAAACTGGTGTGGTCGGGGCACAGAGAAATGGGGCCCGGACGGCGGGGGAGGGCTGGGAGCCGGGAACAACCGAAGACGCGGGCCGGCGTGAGGGCAGGGGCAGCGGGGCGGGGGCTGGGGGGCGTCTGCACCTGCCTCTTCGAAGGAGCACCCCAGGGTGGGGCCACGTGGGGTCGGGAGAGCTCCAGCCGGGACAGCTGGTCAACAACACAAGGGCAAGGCCCACTACCCACCCCTGCTCTGGGATCTGTAGGTCTTATTCATAAAAAAGGCGATTCGTGTATCCACGTCCATCTCGAGTCTACCTGTGTCTGCGCCAAGACTCAGCACAGCCCGGGAGCTCCTGGGCTCAGGGACGCTGGCTGTCAGGAGTCAAACTGTGTCCCCAAACCCCTGTGTTGCAGCCCTAACCCATGCGACTCCGTGTGGGGACAGGGTCTTTAAAAAGTGATTAAGGCCAGGGGCATAGGTGGGCTCAGATCTGACAGGACCCACATCCTTGTAGGAAAAAAAGACACCAGCGATGCAAGAACACAGAGGGCATGAAGTCACAGGGAGACCACGGGCTTCTACACACCAGGGAGCGAGGCCTCAGGATAAACCAGCCACCCCCACAAGTGGATCTCAGGTTCATGGCCTCCAGGACAGAGGCATGTGAATGTGTGGTTTAGCCAGCCTGTCCGTGGCATTCTTCGTGGCAGCCTGAGGTCCCAGGGTATTGTGTTGGGAGCAGGCCCCCCGCCTCACAGCCCTGTTTCAGAGGGACAAACGTGACCCATTGAGGCCACGGTGG
Organism: Proteles cristata cristata; assembly: GCA_017311185.1. Lineage (NCBI taxonomy): Eukaryota > Metazoa > Chordata > Mammalia > Carnivora > Hyaenidae > Proteles > Proteles cristata. Next base: position 32,979 of record JAESUZ010004090.1, on the reverse strand, counting down.
GCATTAAGGTGTGTGGCTTGGCCCTAAAGAGACCTATGCCCAGCAAGGTTCCCACAGAACACACCAGTGACCCCTGGTCTGCTGCACCTGTTACCAAAACAAGTGCAGAAAACCGCTCACCTGGCGGGTGCTCTCAGCCCACTGCCCCGTCTGAAGCGGGGCACCCCTGGCCTGAGCCCATGGGGTGATGCAGCGGCAGGAATGGGGGGTGCTGACCCGTGCCCTCCTGCAGGCACACGCACCTGGAGTAGTCACAGAACACCTCCAGGGTCCGAGTGTCCAGCAGCAAACCGCACCAGGGGAACAGGCAGTGGGCGGGCAGCTGGAGGGGGGCCGCGCTACCCGGGGCGCTGTCGTCCACGGGGAAGTTCACTGCTGTCTTCTGCAAGTTGGCTGTGCAGCCATACTCGGGAACGCCTCTGACCAGGGTCCTAGAGCAGAGAGGCCATGTCAGCCACTGGGAGGCGGGGATCTGTGGGTCCCAGGGAGGTGTCCGAGGAAGGCCAGACATAGCCCTGCTAAGACTCCAAGTGCCTGTCCCCAGAGGCTTCTGGGTGAGTGAGGCCGGCGACTGAAGCAGGGTGGCTGGGCCAGGGAAGGGCCACGACCAGACACCAGATGACCCCAGTCACAGGTCACAGGTCACAGGTGAGCTGTCAGCTTGGAACCAGCTGACAGTAGGGGAGATGGGGGCCTGGGGGGAGGCAGAGCCCACAGGCCAGCCAGTCAGCCATGTCCATGTGTACAGCTATAGGTCACAGTGTCACATGAGCACCTGATGAGATCTACAACCATAACCCACCAGTTTTAAAGGAAGAGACTGTCTGCCACGGGGTGGGCCATGCATTAGGGAGGGCCTGATGTCCAGGACGGGTGAACCAAGGAGGGAAGCAACTTCCTGATACCACAGCCCCAGCGCCTGCCCCGTGCACCTTAGACCACCGGGCCCACCCACACCGGCATCAGGGCCGAATCCTCAAAAATCTTCCCCTGGACACAGGATGTCCATCCCCAGTGGTTTGCATCCCTGGCGGAACCCTGACACCCATTCAGCCACCTGCCTGTAGTGTCATCCCTAGAACTTTCTGTGACGGCAGCTGGGCCCTGTACTGAACCCCTGGTTCACCACTGGCCACATGTGGCTAAGATCTTAGAAGATGGCTGTATGCGAGGATCTGGACTTGTCTCTGAACTGACACACATTGGAAAACGTACATTTGTGGGAATACCGTGCTGGGCTGCTGTGGACGGGAGCCCATGGGCTGCTGGGAATCCCCCACAGGCAGCTTGGGCTGCAGGGACGCTGCCCAGATGGGTTTGTTCAACGACAGCCCAGCGACCAGAGCAAACACCCCTGGGTTTAACAACCTTCTCCTTCTCTGGAAAAGCACACTTGAAAATCAGCCACGGACTCCTGGGGCCCCGGGGGGACAGTGCTGGGGACACCCTGCCTAACACAAGGCCCCCACACTCGAGACTCCACGTGGTCCTAGGCCTCGGAGCACCACTTAGCCCGCTGTCCCTCCCACGTGGCCTACAGAGAGAAAGACGCCCCAGGGGCGCAGCGGCAGGTGCAGGGCCTCACCTGTTTCCTCCGTGTGTGCGGCACAGCCGGGGGGTGTGGGGGGGGTGGTTATCCCTGGCCCCCCTGCTGCCCGCCGGCGCAGCGCACACCCCGACTTACAGGGGCCTCCGGGGACGCCGCCCCTGCCCACTGGGCCACCCAAGCCCGCTCCCCGCCCCCCGCGCCGGCAGCACCCACGCCCGCAGCCACGCCCGCGGCTCCAGCACCCCGGACGCTCAGCTACCGTGGCTGCAGCCGGGGCTCTCAGGGCGGCCGGGAGGCGCAGGGCGCCATCCACCAGGGGCCGGGGTGGTCGGGAAGCACGACTCCGCCCGTGAGGTCGGCTCGCGAACCACAGGGGCGCCGTGGGACGCGCGTGGGGCCCCTACCTGAGGAAGGCTCTGGCTTGCGCCAGGTGAGGGGTGACCAGCAGGAAGTCGTCCACCAGACGCAGGAGCAGCCTACGAGAGGGCCGAGCAGCACTACAGCGGGGGCGGCGGGGGCCCCGGGACCAGCACGAAGTCCACTCTCCCGAGGACCTGGCCAGAGGCCTGCACCCCCAGCGGGCGCGCGGCGGCGGGGCGCGGGGTCCGGGCCGCGGCGCTGGGGGCTCCGGGCGCGGCGCTGGGGGCGCGGAAACGCGCCCTGGCCGCCTTTGAGGCCGCTCGTGTCCGAAGCCTGTGTTCACAACCTGCTTACTAACCCCCGCGTGAACCCCCACAAACACGTGAGAGCGGCGCCGTCGGCGTTGAGAGGACCCGCGCCGTGAGGCGGGACCGCGCACGCGCACGCGGCGGCTGGAGGCGGGACCGCGCACGCGCACGCGGTGGCTGGAGGCGGGACCGCGCACGCGCACACGAAGGGGCTCCGTACCCATCCTGCTGGATCCCGGAAAACAGCCTGCTCTCCATGTCCCCGTAGCACAGGCTGCAGAGCAGCGTGGACAGGACGGAGCCCTGCGGGATCCCCTGACACTGCACGTAGGACCTGGGGGACAGGACGCGGGTAGCGCAGGCCACGGCGGGCCTCACGGTCATCCCGTGCGCACACAGGCACGCAGACCCGGGGCGCGTGAGCCGGGCCTGTCACATGCTCCCACACAGCCCTGCCACGGATCTGTTCACACATGCGACGGCCACACGGGCTCAGCCGTTTTCATAAAGATCACAGCGGGCAGCAAAGGGGTGTCACAGGTGTGGCCCCACAAGCAAGTCCTCTTGTGACCTGGGTGCTACTTACAGGCATGTGCAGGCGCACCCCCTTGGTCAAGGCTCACCCCTTCGTGCATCTGTGAGCGTGCTTTTCAGGATGCAGATGTCGGTTGATACTCCTTACGCAGTTATATTTTAATAAGTACTACGGTCATAACATAACACCTCCTAGAAAGCTTCCAACTCTTAGCGTACAGGGTGTGACCCCAGGGAAGGTGCCCACACTCCAAGGTGACCTCTAACGACCTTGGCCATGAGCCTTAGCCCCCCCAGGACCACTGCTCTCAGCAGACACACCCTGGGGTCTTCATGCAGGTGCTCACCCGGGGAAGCTGGGTTTTATCTGCACAAGTAAATTATCTGCCAGCATTTAAATGCCAAAGGACTTCCGGAACCCCGGAAGCCTCGCTTCTGCTACCCTGGCAGAGTGGCCACGGCGCCTGTCCGATCCGGGACGCCACCCGACATAGAGGGTTTCACAGGACCCGGACTTACTTGCCCCCAATCCTTATGACGTGGTTGTGCACCAGGCGCAGGAAGAGGTGGAAAAGGCTGCTGCCGGCCTCGTTCAGAGAGGAGCTCTGGAGGAGGGGAGAGGCAGGGGCGCAAGGGCACGTCATGCACACAGGCAGGTGCACCACGCTGGACATCCCCCTAGGTGGTCCTCAGGCCACGCGGGCCCAGACGGCATGCGCCAGGGTGTGTGGCCTGCAGCACCTGGTGGGGCCCCAGTGGGAGAACAGGGGTCTGGACGTCTCAGAGCCTCAGTGAGTGAGACAGGCTTGTCCCTAATAACCGGTTCTGCACAAAGCCACAGAGCTGTGTGGGCTGATCCACCACCCAGGGCCCCACACTCCAGAGCAGCCCCTGCTTACAACAAGGAAAATGGGTTTCCCACTAGGTGGTCAACCCCAGGTGGGGCTACAGAGCAAATCCCACTTGTTCTAAGGAAGGGGCACATTTTCCTTTGTCCTCACAATCCAGGCTGCGGGAGAGGACGTCTAACAAAGCTGGACTGCAGCAGGGAACCTGGCCAGGTGGGAAAGGGAGATGTGTGGCTGAAGGCGGCCACAGGCCTCTGGCTGTGTGGTTCACTAAGAGGCTACAGCAGGGGCCCCTCTGGGCGGATGGTGGCCTCGGCCACATCCACGCCCCACCCGGCAGTGAGCCGAGGGCCTGATCCCCCAACCTGCTCGATGACCACGGCGTCCCTCAGGGGGCTCGTTTCCTGCAGATGCTCCACGAACTGTCTCATGTATGGCTGGAGGTCTACAAAGGTGGACACCTGCTGGCAAACGGGGGGGGGCGTGAGACGGGTGCACACCCCCCGGGGCCCGGAGACCTAGTCGCCATCAGGGGCAGGCCGCTGCCATTTGACGATGGAGGGTGATGGCTCTGGGAGTAGGTCACAACCACAGACCGCAGAACAGCCCCTTGGCCACCCTGCTGACAACTGAAGCCATGCCGAAGGAAGCTGCTGGGGGTCCCAGTCTGTGGGGGAACCCACCTTCCTGAGACCCCTCCGCCATGGCATGTGGAGCCCAAGGGGATGCTGGTCGGGGTTCAGGGCCACCCAAGCAGCCAGGATGGAGGGGGAGCAGGTCCAGGGAGGTGGGACTGGAGAGAAATGAGCCATGCTGCAATTTCTTCCCAAGTCCTACCAACCCTCAGCTGCCATCGGAGGCCTGGAGGCAGGAAGCCCAGGTGAGCACAGGAGGCTGGGGCGGGGGGTGTTCCCAGATGAGCACAGGGGGCTAGGCAGGGGGAGGAGGGGCTCCCAGGTGAGCACAGGGAGCTGGGCAGGGGAAAGAGGGGCTCCCAGGTGACCTCACAGGGGGGTGGGCAGGGGAGGAGGGGCTCCCAGGTGAGCACAGGGGGCTGGACAGATACACCCTCATCACAGGCACCCTCACTGTGGAACACACACCCTGTAGGGGTCTTACGTGTCGTTTGAAGGACTTGCGGACGTGTCCCTGGGCAGTTCTCTGGACCACGGCATACCGACGCACGCAGTAGGTGTTTTCTTGAGGCCTGATCACGTTGGCAATCACCTCTACCAGCTTGTCCTGCGGGAGGGCATCGTAGGCCCCTGTCACGTCCACCTTTGTGGGAAGAGAGGTTTGTGTTTACAGCTGCTCGTGTGCTCACCTGGGCTTCCCAGGCCCTGCTGGTCTTGACCTGCGTCAGCAAACTCAGGTAAGAGACCCTGATGCCCAGGACAGCCCCGTCCCCGCTGCACACACCTGTCCCACGGCCCTGGCCTTGGCACCCCAGGGCAGGCCTGCTTCCCTCTAGGTTCCCTGAGACACGATTCCCCAAAGGGCGCCTCATTTGGGCAAATGCAGGGGCCTGAAGGCCAGCCACTCCCACTTCCCTGGCCAGAGCCCACGATGCAGGGGCAGGTGGTGGCGGCGGGAGGGCGCTCCCCTGAGCCTCAAGTGCCTAGCAGGCTCACTCGTGGGTGCCCACCTTGACAAAGTACAGCTGGGGCGCTGGGTCCTGGGCCCGTACGCGCAGCACAAAGGTGCGCCAGGCCCTGTGGATGTCGTCCATGCCCAGCACGGAGGCCCCCAGGAGGCTGGGCCGCCGGGCCCGCTCGTAGTTCAGCACGCTGAACAGCGTCTTCACCTGCGAGGTGAGCTGCTGCACCTGTCAGGCCAGCCAGGGACACGGGCGGCAAAGTCAGGGGACGCCCGGCAAAAGGGGGCCTGGGTCAGACCCCTCACCCCCACTACAGGGCCCCCAGAGAAGAGGCAGCTCCCTGCCTCTGCGCCTCCTCTCATCCTCCCAGCATCCGGAAGGGCCAGATGGCCGATCCCACCATGGCCCTCCCTTCCACACCCTGGGTCCTCCTGGGGACCTGTCACAGGATCTCAGAAACTACATGTATGAAGTGCAGCTAGCGACAGGGCCCACCCTTCTCTACCTACTGAGCCCCCGGCCACAGATGGGGGACCCCGACCGCACCAGGTGGAAGACGCTCCACTCAGACCCAGCCAGGTCCCCAGTCAGTATCAACAGCCTTGCTTTCTCATTTGGGGGCATCGCATGACAAAGTCACCCCAACACTGTCTAGAGCCACTTAGAAGGGGTCAGAGCTGCCGGGAACAGAGGCGCTGTGGGGAGGGGGGCACCTTAGGCATCCTCTAAGATAGGCCTGCCACCAAGCTCCTTCTCCACACCCGGGCACATGGCCCCATCATGGTGCTCTGCCCTCCCGTGGGTGTGACGTGCCTCGGGGGGCCCCCTCGGGCCTCCTGTCTACCTCAAAACCAAGCCAGGGTTTAAACGCACTTTGCCTAGAAATGAAAACAGTGATGACCTTCTTGTCTCTGCGGAACGTTCTGGCTCCCACAACATAGTCCATGTTCACGATTGGCCGAAGCCCACTGGGCTTGGGGAGGAAGCGGAGTTTGGATGTCAGCAGAGGGGGTCTGGCTTCCTGATACCTCCTGACCTCTGGTTCTGACAGCTCCCGAAGATGCACACTGTCGAAGTGTCGTCTGAAACAGAGAGCCCCGTGGGACGCGGCCGGGCAGCCCTGCCGGGGCCCAAGACGAGCGAGCCCGGCAGAGCACCAGAGCTCGCACGTGGCGCGGCCAGGCCCCGGGGTGCTGTGGCCGGCAGCCTGCAGGAGCACCTCCCACAGCACGTGCCAGGACGCCCGTTTCCCTCCAGCACAGAGGCCCCGGGTGGCACAGGCTGGGACCAGGCGGGACCTCTGGGCAAGGGTAGGGTGAGGAGGTGACGTGTGCGGCCCCCGCAGTGGTACACAATCATCCCTCCAGGGACCCGCCAGCTCGTCATCTGTGACCTTCACTCGTTCCCCCAGAACCACCCACGGACAGAGGGGCCAGGTGCTCCCCAGGCTGATGGCCTGCCCAGCCCAGCGAGGGAGTCACGTGCCTGCCTGGCAGGGGCAGATTCCACAGTCCCCACAAGTAGCATCAGTGGCTGCTTCGGATCAGGTGCCGTGAAATGTTTAAGTGATTAAACAGGCCGTGCTGTCTGTTAACTCACACTGGCGATGAGGCCTCCAGACCCTCCCCCAGGTGCAGGACGCAGGCCCGGCGCCACGTGGCTCAGGGGACCCCAGCCAGCCCCTCCACACTGGCCGGGGGCTTGACCCCAGTGCAGGACGTGGCGCGGGATCCCGGATCCCGCCACATTAGGGTCCTCGCCAAAGTGGGAGAGGATGCTGGGCACGTCGGCCAGGCCACAGAGGCGCAGGGCCTGTGTGCCGGGCAGCCGCACCGTCCGCGGACTGGACCCCGCCCGGCCTACGTTCACCACAGTCCTTCAGTCCTTCCCCTGAAACAGCCTGTGAGCAACGGAGACAACGGAGCAGCCACCCGGAGGCCGCGCAAACGAGCTTGCCGCCTCGGGGTCCTGCTTCGCGAAGACGCCTCTGCCCAGACACCTCTCCCACATACCTCGCCGAATAGGCGGGGCTTATCACCTTGTGATAGGGTCCCATTTGTCCTGTGCGAATTAAAACAGAATCCGACCCGTATGCCAGGGACGAGCCAGTAACCTGTACGGCCGTTTCCATTCGGTATAAACTTCTACTTCTGAGACCCCAGAGCCTAGCTAGCCCAAACTCCGATTTCCCAGGTCACAGGAAGGGGGGGCACTCAGGAGTCTGTGCCCAACGAGGGGCCCACAGGGAGCCCCGAGCACACCGGGTGAGCAGGACTCAGGACTCTCATCTACACGGACAGGAAAAAACATGACCAAGTGACATTGATCTAGACACCTGATTCCTATGCTCTGCAACTGGCTCCAGACACTCTTCCGGTAGAAAAAGAGCCGGTTCTTCTGAAATGTAGTTTCCGTGACATAAAAAAATGACTTGAGCAGCTCCACCACGTAGGTGCCCAGCAGCCAGCACAGCAGCTTGGCCAGGACCTCCTCTCGGCGACGGTGCTCAGCAGCCGGGACACAGCGAGCCCCTGGAAGGGAAAGGCACAGAAGCCAGTGTCAACCCCGCACCCAGGGCTGCCCCGCAGGCGCCGCCCACCACTGGCCGCTTGAAACGGGGCAGGTGGGCCTGAGGCGCAGTGTGCACAGTCCACGGCCAGAGGGGGACGAGGGTCAGTAACGATGCTTCCCCGGGTCATACGCTGAAGTGACGACGTCCGGGCATGCTGGGCTTTAGTGAAAGACATTATTAAACAGGAGGTGGTGTCACCTCTCCTGTTTACTGTGTAACGTGGCCATCAAAGAGCTGAAGTTACACGTGCACTCAGGTCCTGTTTCTATGGGACAGACACCAGGAGGCTTCATCGCCAGCCTGGTTCACAAGCAGGATGATGGGGAAGCAGAGACACACTCTGTACGGTGACACACGGTCATTAAGCAGCATCACCAGCGGCGGCGGGACCCAGAAATGCTCGGGGTCTTCCAGGCTGAACCTGGACAGGTTCAGACAAGCAGAGGTGGCCACACAGGAGCTAAGTGCTGCCAGATGCCGTGGGGCTGCGAACACTCACAGGGCGGGGGGACGCCCCCGGGCCCCCTTCTCTCCTTGGGGCGCACATCAGGGAGCTGAGGACGCATATCAGCGGCCCAGGGACATGAACCAGGGCCCCCTTGGTGGGACAAGCACCAGGCTCCCCCCTCCCCCCACGGAAGGTGCACCAGGGGGCCGGGATGCCCTTTCCACATTCCTCCGCACTTTACTCCACGCTCCCAAAAGCATCACGAGTAGGAGCCACCAGGCTGCCACAGGTGGTGGCATATATGCAGCTGGGGCTTCACCACCAATAACTAACACAGAAAAAAACCATAAAGGAGAAGAAAGGGGGTCCGGAGGCTGGTCCGGGACAGAGGACAGAGCGACGAGAGAGGGCAGGGGACAAAGCCCGCCCGCACTGACCGCAGAACACACAGCGGTCCCAGCTTGGGGCAGAGCCGAGGCAGTGGGGAAACGAAGTGGGGGGTCAGGCCCTTGTGCTGCTGGGGGGGGGCACGGAGAAGACGCAGAGCACGGGGGCGAGCGGCGAGGCCCCGCCAGGGAACGGCGGACAGATCGGGAAGAGGGATGGGGCACCCAGGCTCGTCTGTGGTCACCAGAAAGAAACGGGAGTCTGCAGGCCGGTGGCAGACACCGCCAGGCTGGACGGAAAGGAAGATGAAGACACCAGCTCGTGCTGCTGGTCCGAGCGAGGCCGCGGGAATGCCGGGCGCGAGCTCTAACAGGTCAGGCGTGCCCGCGAGGCAGGCACATGCCCGGAGACCGCCGGCTGCCGCTCTGCGGGCGCGAGCACACGCTTCGAGGCAACAGGCACCAGGAAGCGATCATCAGGGACGCAAAAATTCTGCAGTGTGCTCCCACCTTCTAAACCTAGTGCGAATACCGCCGTGCAGGGCGAAGAGGGCACGCCCACCCCTGCGGACGGCCACACGCCTGTCAGCGCCTCGCCGCGGGGAGGGGGACGCCTGCGGTGTGAGCCCCCAGCCCGCCACAGGCCACCAGCAGCACACGAACACACACCCACGCCAGAACACCTGTCTGCACACGGAACACGCATCAGCACACCCATCTGCACACGGAACATCTGTCTGGACACAGCACATGTGTCTGCACACAGAACACCTGTCTACACACAGAACATCTGTCCGCAGACAGAATGCCTGTAGGCACACAGCACACTCATCTGCACGTGGAATGCCTGTCTGCACACTGCACACGGAACATCTGTCTGCACACAGCACAGGCACCTGCACATGGATCACCTGTCTGCACACAGCACACGCGTCTGCACAACTTCAGAAGCCTGCCGTGGACCACACACCGCTGCACAGCTCGAGTGTCAATAAAACCAGTAACACAGCTGAATAACGGGCTGGTGGAGTAAGATTGAAATGGGAACATGTGGAAACCTGGGCACAGTGAAGAGGGAACCGTGGCCGATCACCCCTGCGGAGTTAGGAACGGGGTCCGGGTAACCCAGGCGGATGGAGGGATGCGGCCCCCAGAGACCCAATGGGCCGGTGAGGCCAAGACAGCAGACTCTACTCTGAAGGCCGACGGGGCCCCGGCGGGAGGGGCCCACTCCCACCCACAGTTAGGAAAAGACGTTGTGGGGCCACGCAGAAGTCAGTGGGACGTGACAACAGGAGCGTAGGCCGGCCCACGGTGGCTGCATGTGCCCAGGGGAAGGGGACCAGGGCAGCCGCCGGCCACGGTGGGCCCCGGGGGACAGGAGGTGCATGGAGGGTGCCGGGGCACCTCCAGAGTTTCCGTCAGGAATCCGCCGTGTGACATCTAGCAACACCTGCAGGCAGACGCGGACAGCCCGGCAGCCCGGCCACGAGGTATGGGCACCGGGCTTCTGACGGGAGTCAACAGGCAGGACAGCTGTCAGGGCTGGCTTGACAAAGAGGCAAGGGCGCCCGGCGCTGCGGACTGGGCACCCGCCAGGACAGAGGGCCTGCACAGAGGAAGGGGCGCGCCAGCAGCGGGGTGTGGGGGGTGTGGGGGAGAAGAGATGGCCGCCGGAGCCGAGCTTAGAGACCAAAGCTGTCCCTGCATCGTTTGTCCAGCCCGGGTGTGGCCCCGGCCTTGGGAAGGAACGGATGGCCAGCGCCCCAGCTCGAGTGTGCGAGGACACAGGGAGGCCTGGGGCTGGGCCCCTCCCGGGAGAGTGCCGCTCCTTCCTGTGCGCGGTACACAGAGGCACGGCCGGCCTCGTCAGACTGCACCCTTTCCACAAAGTGGCCACGGCCTGGGAGTGCAAGGTCTGTGGAGGCTTGTCCGAGGGTGTGGGACCCCGAGGCCCGTCCACAGCGCACGGGGCAGGGAGGCGCTGGTTAGGGACGGACCGGCAAGCCAAGGAGGACGTGCGCAACGGCGCCCTCGCTCCTGGCAGTGTCTCTGTGCGCTCAGTCACGCGTTAGGAGGGCCGATGGCCGCTGCGCCTTGTTTTCCCACAATTAAAAAAACTAACAAACCCAAGTTATCGGAAGGTCACCCTGCCAGCCATCGCCTGGCCCCAGAGCCTCTTGGGGAACTGCCCCACCCCCCCGAGACTGCAATGCACACCCCCGGTGCCAACCTCTGCAATCTTCTTTCACCTCGACATTTGGGAGCTCGGGGGACAGGTCTGTCCCGGCTGGTCCCCGGCACTCGGGACGCTGGTGTGCCGAGGAGGAGGGCGCCGGCCAACAGGGAGCTGGGTGGTGGCTGGTCCGGAGGAAACTCCGCATCAAATCCGGACAAGGGCGGGAGGGGCCCAGCTTCACAGTCAGCCCCATGGGCAGCCCACACCCCCTAGCAGGAGAGCACCCTGCGCTCCCTGGGGACCCTCTCGTTCCTAAAGATGGGGCCGGGGGCTTGCTCCAGAGAGAGCCGTTCCTCCTCCTCTGCCGGCCTGGCCGTGGCGTCCACACGGGATGCTGGCTACCAGGTGTATGTGGTCAGCCTCGTCTGCCGCCCCCGCCCCCCCCCACTCCTACCCTAGCGGCGCCGTTTCAAGGTGCTAACCTGGAAGTCAAAAAGGGACGACGAACAACATGCAGGTGCGCTCCTGAGAGCTTCTGGACGCTTCTGTGTGTGCCACCGCCCTGCCCACGTGTGTCACATCTGACCACGGCTTGTCCCCGGCACCCAGGGCTTGCCTGAATCCGTCAGAACCGCGAAGGTGTGTGGAAACTGGCCAGGACGGGGTCAGAAGTGGAGTCCGGGGGGACCCCGGCTCCAGCCAGAAGCGCCCCCTCCCCCCCCATGGGCGGCAGGGTGGGAGGGAGGGGCCTGCCGCCCGAGACCCCCGCTCCCCCGGGGCTCCTCACCTGGGCTCCCGCGCAGCCACGCGCAGTCCTGCACCCGCATCTTCCACGCCAGCTCCCGCGGCGAGAGCTTGGCGTGTTTCCCCAGGGAGAGGAACTTCTTCACGTTCCTCAGGAAGCGCCGCTGGTTGCGCCTGGAGCCCCAGAGCCCGGCGGGCACGAGCCTGCACAGGCAGGCGCGCAGGAAGGCGTACACCTGCCAGGGGCTGCTGTGCTGCCGGAGGAGCTGCAGCAGGTGCCCGGGCGCCGCCGCCCGCCTCTCCGGGCCACGGACGCCCGCTCCCCCGCCGCCCCGGCGGCTCGACCCCTCCGCGGGGCCCGAGGCTCGGAGCGGGCAGTGCGCCCCGAGGAGCGCTCCGTAGGGACACCGTGCGTGGTTGGCAAGCAGCTCCCGGAACAGGGGCCTCATCCGCCAGTAGCGGGCGGGGAGGCGGCGGGGCCTGCGGGCAGCCCCTGGCCGCGGAGACTTGGAGCCCAGAAAGATGGTCTCCAGGAGCGCGCGGGCCCCTGCCAGGCTAGGCTGCAGGGCACTGAGCAGGAAGGAAGGGCGCAGCCGCTCCTTGCCTCCTGAGGAGTAGAGGAAGTGCTTGGTCTCAGGGTGGGCTAGGTGCTGAAGGGGTGCGCCCTGGGGCCCCTGAGACAGCTGTGCGGGGGTGAGCCGAGTCCCAGGGGGCCCTCCCTCCCGGGGGCTGGCTTCGGCAGGGGCCCTGGCGGATGTCACTGGGCGAGATTCGCCGCCACTCGGCCCGTGGGCCCTGCCGGGGTGGGCGCGGGAAGACGGCCTGTCCGGCCCCGGCTCGGGCTCTGGGCTCACGTCGTGCCTGGGCCTCTTGGCCGGAGGCGAGGCGCCCCCGCGGCTGCCCCGCCGCCGCCTTGCGCGCGCGCTCCGGGCCTGGCGCGTGGCTCCGAGGTCCATGCGGGTGCAGGGCCTGCGGCCGGGGGTGGCGAGGGCCCGAGCGGCGGCAGGTGCGCAGAGGTCGTAGAGCGGCGGCCCGCACACCTGGTAGGCGCAGCTCGGGGCCACCAGAAGGTAGAGCGCGCAGCGCGTCAGCAGGTGGACGAGCACGTCGTCGCCCACGCGGCGCAGCAGCAGCCCCCACGCGCCGCTGCCGCGCAGGGTCTCGGTTACCGTGTTGGGCAGGTAGCTGCGCACGCTGGTGGTGAAGGCCACGGGCGGCCCGCCGCGGGCCCCGTCCAGCAGGGCGAAGCCAAAGGCCAGCACGTTCCTGGAGCCGCGCTCGCAGAGCCTCTGCACCACCCGGGCCACCAGCTCCTTCAGGCGGGACACCTGCGGGGAGGGGCGGAGGTCCGGAGGTGCCGGGGCGGGGCGGCCCCCCTCTCCCGCGCGGCGGGCCCGAGCGGGGTCTCCGGGGCAGCCCACCTGGCGGAAGGACGCGCCGACGGGGGCCGGCTGCGCGCCCCAGGGCACGCACACCAGGCACTGGGCCACCAGCGCGCGGAAGGCCGCCGGGTCCCCGCGCCGCACGAGCCGCCGGCCCGGGGGCCCCAGGCGCCGCAGGAAGGCGGCCAGAGGCAGCACCTCGCGGTAGCGGCCGCGCAGCAGGGCGCGCACCGCCCGGCACCGGGGCGCGCGCGGCATGGTCGGGGAGGGGCGGGGTCCGCGAGAGGAAGGGGCGGGCCCGGCGGGGGGGTGGGCGGTGGCGGCGCGAGGGGGCGGGGCTTCGGGAAGGAAGGGGCGGGGCCTTTCCGGGGCGGGGTCTTTGGCGGTGCTTGCGGCAAGGTGCGGCGAGGCCCCTGCGTCACCGCGGCGGTGGCCGCCGCCCCCCTGCCCCGGCGCCGCGAGGCCTCCCAGGGTCTGCGGTCCCAGCGAGGGTCGCACCGCGGGCAGCGGTGGGGTCGGGCGGGCACCTGGGGGGTACCCCGGGGGAGCCCCGATGTGGGGCACCTGGTGCGCTCAGCGCCGTGAGAGGGGCCTGTGGTTTGTCACCCTCACGGGGGCCACGGCCCAGGAGCCAAGGGCTGCCCGGGGGTGCGGCCCGGGGTGGGGGTGGAGGGGCAGCGTAGCAGAGATGCGGAGATGCGCCGGGACAGGCGACAGTCGCCTGGGGCACTGAGCGCTGGCAGCCGCGGGGCTCCCCTGCCTCGGGCCGCCGCCTCCCGGCCCCAGGCTTCTGTTGTCCCCACCATAAACAAAAACAAAAATCAATTTCCTACCAACCAAGGCCCAGACAGGAAGGGGGAGAAGTCGGAGGCTTGGACCGCGCGGCGCCATCAGCCAGCTTGTGCCCCACCTTGTGCCCAGAGCCTCCGCCGCAGTCACCCCCCACCCCACCCCCGTGCGGCCCAGCTAGAAACTCCCCACGACACTGACCACCCCCCCCCATCCAGGGGGCCGGTTGTGACAATGCTGGTCATGACACTTGAACGAGGCACTTCAGAGGCGCCCCCCAGACGAGACTGCACCGGAACCCAGGCGCCCCGGTGTGTCCAAGTTTGACTAAGAAACAGGCAAACTTCTGGGTCTCAGGAGGCTGACAGGATGACGTGCCTGAGCTTGGCAAACACTGGATGCCTGAACTTTATCAACGAAAGAAACTGGGTCAGGAAATTGCTTTTATTCCTGGTCGTAGCATTTAAACAGGCCTCCCTTCTCACCCCCTGGGGGTAGGGGGCGGAGGGTTTGCATAGTTACTGGGCTCACTGGGCAGACTGCCCTTCGGTGTAATAGTCGGATTACGTGCTGCTGTTCTAGAATTCTGCTGTGCGAGCACTGGGGTCTCCAAGGCTCTGCCTGAGACCCGCTCATCTCTGCCACCGCCCAGCAGTGCCGCTGGGACCGCTGGGGGATCGTTCTTTTCCAACAGCAAAGTGACTCTGGTTCATTTGGAGACACCTGCTCAGAAAACATTAAAAAAAAAAAAAGAGGGTAGGAGAAACTGAGGCAGAAAACTACACATGTGACTAATACCGTGTGGATGGCGAGGAACCGCTCCCTGGCTTGAAGGGAAGTCACTCCCCTCCGGGGTGCCCTCCCCGGCACAGGCGTCCGGTTAGCCTGTCTGGAGAAGGGGGCGGGGGTCTTAAGTCCCTGCAACGTATACAAGACCAGTGTTCCAAGCAGGAAGTTCTGTTGTTGGCTTAAGGTAAAGTACAAGAAAACTCTCGCGTGGGGCCTTCTGGGGGCTCGGTGGGCTTCACAGCTCCCCTCGTTTCTAAACGGACTGGTGTCTGTACCAGAAGCCAAGAATGCCGTGTGCCGTCCATTTGGTGCGCGAGTGAGGGGCCCCCCAGGCATGGGGGCCGCCCGTGTGAGAGAGGCTGATGCCGGGAGGTCTCTATCACGTGTGCAAGGTGTGTGTAGACCGCTTCTCCCCAGTCGACGAGGAATTACAGAAAACGAAGAGCGTGGGTCTGACAACGCGGTTCTGTAAGCCGCAGCCCCGCCACACTGACCCGAGCCGTGGGGGCTCAGTCCCTGGTTCCCCGCGTCGCTCCCCATGCTCGCGGTCACAGCTGTCATGGGGCTGCCGGCCTGGGGGTGGCGTGGGCAGGCCGCCCTGGCAGGAGAGCCGGCTCTGCATGGCGGTGCGGGGAGGGGCCTCTGTGGGGCTGCTGGCCGGGCACCCTCCCCCCACGGGCACCCTCCCCCTACCTCCCAGGCAACACGTATCGTATCAACTCCCGACAGGTGTCAGCAGGCTAGGCCACGGCCAAAATGAACGCAGTGCAAGGCAGCGTCTTCGCGAAAGCTTCCACGGAGGGAGCGTAGGAAAGAAACGGGGTCCGGCAGAGGGCCCGGGGTGACCCAAGCCCCACGCTGGTCCCTGCTCCCGGGAAAGTCTTCCACGGTGCACCCCCCAAGCTGCTGTGATGCCAGCCTCTGCCACTGCCTGCACCCCACCCCCACCTCTGACCCTCCTCGGGAAATCCATCCCCGAGTCCCTCGTGCAGGCGAGGCCACGTCTGCGGGGTCCAGGGCAGGACGTGGCACCCTCGGGCCGACTGTGGCAGAGAACACAGCTGGCGAAAGGCTGCAACTCCGGGCGCTCGTCCAGGTGCTCGGCCGACCCCAGGCCGGAGCCGGCACGGCGAGCTGCTGTCGCCATGCCATGAGGACCCTGGCCGCCAGCTCCAGGGCATCGAGCTGCCCGCCCCCCCAGCCCCCAGGCTGTCAGGGCAAACTTGATGTAAACGGAGACTGACTTTCTACTCATCGCCACCTCGTGGGGACAGTAGGGTCCTGTGCTGGGGACGCACGTTGACATGACCAGGCGCCTATGGCAGGACAGCCGGGCCCCTCCGCTCGCAGCTGACGCGGACAAAGCTGCTGTCAGGGTCGCGGAGTCGTCACTACTCCTGGGGGCGTCCGGAGGGCCGTGCGGGCCGCACCGCTTGCGGGGGTGGGCGTGTCCCTCCCTGCGCCCAGCGGCACCGTGAGGGCTTCACCGCCCCGGCTCCAGTGGCACCGTGAGGGCTTCGCCGCCCCGGCTCCAGTGGCACCGTGAGGGCTTCGCCGCCCCGGCTCCAGTGGCACCGTGAGGGCTTCGCCGCCCCGGCTCCCGGCAGCACTTGCTGCCCTTGCTGTTTCTTCCCGCCGCCTCTCCGATGCGGCGCAGTCTGTCCGCAGGTGGCCAGGGAGACACCGAGGCACCTGGCGTGCGCAGCGGCGACTCGGGGACCCCGTGGCGCAGGGGAGGGTCTGTCCCAACCACACAGGCGGAAGGGAGGGGTGCGGGGGCAGGGTTGTCCCATCCACACGGACTGAAGGGAGGGGGCAGAGGGCAGGGGTGGGGGAGCTCGGGCTCAGCGGTGTTTTCTGGAACCCGGCACCCCAGGGGCCCAAAGCTGCCCCACGTCCCCGCTGGGAAGAGGGTTAGTTTGTTTGAGGCAAATCATTCTTGGAGACTCACATTGTTTTTCCAATAATCTGGCACAGGTTCACTGTGGGGATTCTCGTTTGCAACACGTTTTCCCAAGCCGGCCGTGTGCACGATGGCACCTCTGAATAAACAGGGGAACGACACACTCAAGCCAACAACAGACGAGTCACACGGGTGCCCCAGGCAAAGCGGGGGCAGGAGGGTAGCGTCCGGCTCAGCTGGGGTGCACCTTTCTGCGAGCGGGTTCTCAGAGGCGTCGGCCCAGCCGGCCGGGACCAGGCGCCCTGTTGGCGGGAAGGAGACCCCTTCTCCGCAGCTGCCCAGCCGCCAGTGAGCTGTTTAGACCAGCGGAGCCTGACCTTGCCAGATCCGGGACTCCCACTAAGTCCCCACAAACCCCCGTTAGCACCCACTTGTCACGGCCACTCGTGTCCCCACCCACAGCTGATCCCGAGTGCTTCTCCCCAGCCTCTCACACCAGCCGCCCCAGAGTAAAAATGTTCACCCTAAGGTCAAGACAGCCTGAGTCATAAACAAGTGGACTTGCAGTCATAACAGGGACGGAGCAGAGGAGCCGGGCCGCATCCCTGGCGGCGTGGTGGAGCCCCGTGGCCAGCCGCGGCCGCCCCCGCAGGACTGCCGGCTCCCAGCCGCCCAGGCGGCGGGTGCCCCGTGGAACCTCGGCATTTGTCCCCTGCGTCCGCCCGCCGCCTGTCAGCTCTCTGGAGGCAGGGAGCCCCTAGTTCTAGCTGCCACACTTACCCCCCACCCCGGGGCTGAAAGCAGCCCCCACTGAGTTTTCTGTGCCCAGTCCCGCAGGGCAGGTCTCGGCAGCAGAACGGAACGGCTGCGTGATGCCCACGTTGTCCGGC
The DNA here is from genome assembly GCA_017311185.1 of Proteles cristata cristata. NCBI lineage: Eukaryota > Metazoa > Chordata > Mammalia > Carnivora > Hyaenidae > Proteles > Proteles cristata. The sequence continues at coordinate 15,701 of JAESUZ010004090.1, read as the reverse complement.
TCAGCTGTGCTTACCGGCAACGACGAGGAGCGCAGGGACACTGGGCCTTGGTGGCAGTGCTTCATGCACGAGCTTGTTATCACTGAGCAGCCTGGGAAGGAGGAGAACGAGCGTCATCGTCCTTTCTTATGGGTTCAGGGGTGGTGGCTTCCTGAATATCCCGTCACTTGGGGCAGAGCCGGACACACACCCAGGTTCTCCAAGCTCAGGGCCCGAGTCCCCAGGGTGTGCGGCTGGTGCTGGGTGAGCTGGGTCGGGGGCCTCGGGAAGCCGGCCCCTGGGGTCCGGAAGCCGGTTAGCGGCCCCCAGGGAGAAGGGCTGTGCTCAGGCCCCCTTAGTGGAAGATGCCCCCCCCCGCCCCTGCAGCTCTGCCCGTTAATCCACCCTGACCTATTTCCACCCCTTTGTGCATCTTCACACCCTCAACCACCTAATGAAAACCAATAAAAAGTGCTTAGGGCTCAAATCCCTCCGATGCGGGTATCTGGTCCGTGTAGCTCGGCAAACAGCTCGGTTCCTGCTGTGCGCCCAGCTCTGGATTTCTGCACTCTTAAAAGTTATTTGACGAAATTTAAGAAAATGGTAAGATGAAATTACCCACTTGGAGGCTGAAAGGTGGAATTTACTTACAGAATCAAGTCCTTAATCTCTGCTTTTGTGAAGAGCACGCGCCCCCCTCCCCCACGAGGCCGCACCTCAGCTCCCTGGTGGGCAAGGCCGGCACAGGCTGCCTCCCCGGACACTCGGGGTGGAGCGAGCGAGCCAGTGACGGCCGCAGGTCCCTGCAGCAGGAGCTGGGGCAGGGCGGGGGGCGGGGAAGGAGTGGGGGCGGCAGAGCCAGGGTGGCTGTTCTCCCCGAGAACTCCAACGGTCGCACAGAGCGTGGCTCTGCCGCCACGAAGGGTAAGGGTCAGAGCCGCGAGTCCAGACATCCCAGACCCCCTGCTTCCCTGCCACTCGTCGGCTGCAAGGCTCCCGTGTCGCTCGCCACCTCCCCGGGGGCGTCCAGAACGACCGCGTAGAGCAGACGTGCGCACAGCTCGTCCTTGCTAAGGCCTGCTCGCGGCGCCAGGAAGAGAGTCGACACTTTTTACTCTAATTTTCAAAAATCCGCCTTACCTGGTCTCTGCACCGTGTGACACGAGGCCCCGGGAAGACCCGACACGTCGCGTGTCCACAGAGACTCTGGTTCTCGGCAGATGCCGACGGCCGCGCTCCGGCTCCTCCTGGAAGGAGTCTTCATTTCAGGGTCGGGATTCCTGCCGCCGGCCACACCGGAGCACAAGCCAGACCCTCCGAGTGCACGAGAAGGCGTGGCTGAGGGTCGAGGGTGAGCGCAAAGCCGGACAGCAGAGACAGGTATGCAACTTCTGCGGCTGTCGGGACGGGTCCGCATCTAAAGTGACTTGTTTTCTGCATCTGGGAATGATGGCGGAAGGTGCGGAGGGAGTCCAGGGCCAGCCCCTGAAATCAGACCCGGCCACTTGAAGGGAGTCAAATAGAACGTCTGGAATTATATGCGTTACTGAATAATACAAGATTAAATAGGGAGAATCAAGCACCGAAGGAGAGAGACTCAGCAACGTGGAAAACGGGGCTGAGAGATGCACAGAGACCAGAAGGCTGGACACACAAGATGGGAAGAGGTCAGAACAGACCACAGTTCCGGAAGCAGAGAAGAGGCAAGAGGCGCTGCCGGGGAGACAGTGGCTGGGATTTCTCTACTGTTGAAGGAGGAAACGAATACCCCACCAGGATGGACACAGGGACACCACGTGACCACAGGCCGAGGAGGGCCCGCCCACGGTCTGGGGGTGGGCACCCACGGAACACGTGGCCTCAAGAACGAGAGGCATTAGGACGTTTTCATCTGAACCAACCTTGAAGGATTTTGCCGGCAGCCGAATTTCTGAAGAACGGACTTCAAGAGGAGCGATCCTTGATGCCGGAAGGCAGTGTGAGCGAGGACGCAGGCGCGTGAGTGACACAGGACGGGAGTGGAGGCGGGGGTGCGGCGGGCACCGTCTCTGCCGCCAGGGCGCGGCCAGCTACGCGGCCAGACGGGAGGCGCTCCGTCCTCTTTGCTTTTCTGGGAGTCTGTACGGCGTTGCTATTACTTCTGCGAAGGGTTAAATGGGATCCAACCACGACGTCTTCTTGTCCTGTCGTGGGAAGATTTCAGTACAAATTCAATGTTTTAAATAAGCGGAGGGTCATCCAGGTTACCGGTTCTTCCTGCGTGAACCTGGGTGGCTTGTGCCTCCCACAGGGAGCGTGCGATCGTCCGGGTCGCCGGCCACGTTGGCGGAAGGTTGTCCACACTGATTGTTCTGCAAACACGTGTGGCCTCTGTAGTGGCCCCTCCCTCAAACAGGGGATCGTAATGTAGTTTCCTTCCTCCTGCTTGGCCTGGGGGGCCCAGGTTTACCAGCTGTATCCATCTTCTCAAAGAACAATGGTTGAGTTTGTTAATTTTTGGACTTACTTTTTCTGTTTCATTGATATTTTGGGTTTAATTTGCTTTCCTAGTTTCTTAAAAACATTTTTTTAAAAAAATATTTTTATTTATTTCTAGGAGAGAGAGAGAGAGAGAGAGAGAGACAGCAAGGCAGGGGAGGGTCAGAGAGAGAGGGTCACATCAGCAGTTCAGCCCAAGCCAGCTCAGCTGAGCTTCACGTGGGGCTCGAACCCACGAACCGCGAGATCATGACCTAAGCGAAAGTCGGACGCTTAACCGACTAAGCCACCCAGGCGCCCCTTAAAAACATTCTTTTAAATGCATCTTTTTGAGAAGGAGAGAGACAGAGCATGAGCGGGGGAGGGGCAGAGACAGACGGAGACACAGAATCAGAAGCAGCTCCAGGCTCTGAGCCGTCAGCACAGAGCCCGACACGGGGCTCGAACCCACAAACTGTGAGATCATGACCTGAGCTGAAGTCGGACCTGAGCCGAAGTCGGACCCTCGCCTGCGGAGCCCCCCAGGCGCCTTTAGTTCCTTAAGGCAGATGTTGAGAACACTGAAACTTCTTCTCTGTTCTAGGTTTTTAGCACAAGGCACATCCCTTTACACACAGCTTCAGCTGGACTTGAACCTTGCTATCAAAATATAATAACCTTTACCTTCATTCAGTTCAAAATGCTTTCCAATTACCCTTTTGAGTTCTTCCTTGATCCACGGTTATCAGAGTGTGATATTTAATTTCCAAATATCTGGAGGTTTCCCCAGAGGCCTGTTTCCTCGGACCTCACACAATGTCTGACCAGAACCATTTACGTTTCTTTGGGCCTGTTTCGTGGCTCTGAACCGTCCTTCGTCGTAACTGTCCCGTGCACTCGAGGAGCGTGCGTGTTCTGGTGCTGGGTGCTGGCCTCCCGTGATCACGCGGGTGGACTGCTCCGTGTGCTTGCGGGGCCGTGAGCTGCTCCGCCCATCGATCACCGAGAGACGCTGAAGTCGCCCACATCTTCCCGCAGTTCCGACAACTTTTGTTTCATGTATTCTGAAGCTCTGCTATTGGGCACGTAAACGTTCAGGGTTATTTTGTTCTCTTGATCAATTTATTATACCTTGATTTTGATGCAAAGACTTTATTTCCTGGTAATATTCTTCCTCTAAAACCCACTTTCCTGATGGTAGTGTTGTCAGACCAGCTTCCCTTCTGTGAGTGTTAGCACGGCGGGGCCTCTCCCACCACCGCGAGCCCGCCTGTGCCCGCGTGCCCGGGGGCAGCCTCTGCCTTCTAGCTGGGTGTTCACACCACCTACGTTTATCGTGCCCGTTGCTGTGACGGGCTGAAGTCTGCGCTGCTGTTGGCTTCTGCTTGGCCGTCTGTTCTTTGTTCTTCTGTTTATATTTTTCTGCCTTTTCTTGCTTTCTTTTTAATGGCGATTTTATCCCCTTTTTTGGCTTAAAGCAATAACTGTATATTTGAGAGGATGCTGTTGGGTTTATAGAATATGTGTCTACCTGCGAACGTGTCGGTCCTCACACCCAGCGTGAGACAAGCGTCCGTGCGCGGCCCCCCTTGCACCTGTGGACCATTACAGACATGTTACTTCTGCGTGTCAGGAATCCCACAGAACACTGTCAGTATTTCAGCCGAAAGTGGTCTTTCATCTTTTTTTTTAATGTTTTATTTATTTCCAGGAGAGAGAGAGAGAGAGCGTGAGCAGGGGAGGGTCAGAGAGAGAGGGAGTCACAGACTTGAAACAGGCTCCAGGCTCCAAGCTGGCAGTCAGCACAGAGCCCGACGTGGGGCTCGAACCCACGAACCGCGAGATCATGACCTAAGCGAAAGTCGGATGCTTAACCGACTAAGCCACCCAGGCGCCCCAAGTCTTTTATCTTTTCAAATAACTTAAGCAATAAGAAAACAAGTTTCTGGTGCTCCTCACTCCTACCTATAGGTCAGAGTTCCACCTGATGCTGGAAAGACTCCTCTGAACACTTAAAAAAAAAAACTCTTTTAATGTTTATTTTTGAGAGAGACAGAACATGAGCAGGGGAGGGGCAGAGAGAGGGAGACACAGAATCCGAAGCAGCTCCAGGCTCCGAGCTATCAGCAGAGCCCGACGTGAGGCTCAAACTCAGGAACGGTGAGATCATGACCTGAGCAGAAGTCGGACGCTCAACCGACTGAGCCCCCAGGCGCCCCTGAACACTTCTTAAGAGATATTTGCTGTGATTCGTCCGGCTTCTGTCTGTAAAAGTTCTTACTTTTTAAATATATTTTTAAGTAAATATATTTTTACATTTACTTACATTGGGTAAAGAATTCAGTTAGGTTATTTCTCTTTCTGTATTTCAAAAATATCTTTTTTATTTCTGGGAGAGAGAGAGAGAGACAGCGTGAGCAGGGGAGGGTCAGAGAGAGAGGGAGTCACAGACTCTGAAACAGGCTCCAGGCTCTGAGCCGGCAGTCAGCACAGAGCCGACGTGGGGCTCGAACCCACGAACCGCTTGAATTGTTTCTTACGAGAAACCTCCTGTATCATTTGTTGTTGTTGCTCTGGCCACTTTGCAGATTTTTGTCTTTGTTACAAATCAGAAATTTGATTACGACCCACCTTTTATTAGTTTTCTTCCTGTTTCTTTTGTTTGGTTTTTGGAAAGTTTCTTGAATCTGGAGATATCTGTAGATATCTGTCTGTCTAGGTACCTACCTACCTACCCACCTATGTGACAGATTGTCAGACATTAATGTTTCCCCAGCTCCCTGCACCCCCGCTGGGGGAGGTGCGGTACACACACCAGCCCCCTGGGTGCCCCCAACGGTTCAGTTTTTGTTTGTTTTAATGTTTATTTCTGAGGGAGAGAATGAGAGAGCGAGTGTGAATGCACAAGCAGGGGAGGGGCAGGGAGAGAGGGAGAGGCAGAGTCCGAAGCGGGCTCCAGGCTCTGAGCTGTAGGCATGGAGCCCGACATGGGGATCAAACCTATAAACTGTCAGATCATGACTTAAGCCAAAGTCGGCCGCTTAACGGAGCTGCCCGGGCGCCCCACACAGTGGCTGCCTTAAAACTCACTAACCTCTTCTTGTGCAAGACCACCTTCCAGCGGCCCCGCGCCACGTATTTTCCTGTTTCCACTTAAATTCTTTAACCTCCCCTCTAGCTGCCTGGACATGAAGAGTCTGTTTAACAACTGCTTCGATGCCCTTGTCTCCGTATCTGGTCCCACTCTGGATGATCCACTTTCCTCATTATGGGTTCATTTTCTTGCTTTGTAGATCTGTCATTTGGATGCAGACACTGTGAATTTCACCTTTTTGGATGAAGGGGATTTTTTAGATTTTTTACTAGGAAACACTAAGTCCTCGGAAACAATTTGATTTTTTTGCATGTTGTCTTTGAGCTTTGTTGGTGGGACCAAAGCAGCGCTTGGCCTGCGACTAAGTCCCCCCCAGGTCTGCAAGCGCTCCAGTCGGAGCTTCTGACACGTGAGGCTCCTTCTCTGGACACGGAGCCGCTGTCGGTGTGCGAGCCGCAGGCGCCGTCCCTTCGGGTCCTCGCCAGTGCCTCCCGCTCGAACCCGTGCGGTTTCCTGACGCACACACAGGAGCAGAGGGGCCGTGTGCGCCCCCCCGCCCCCTCTCTCAGGGGGACGGGCCCGGGGCCCCGGCGCATGCCTCCCCGCTCGTGTCTGACGTTCAGGGTCTTCAGGACGGTCCCTTCACACGCTCTGTCCCACTGTTGTCCTTCAGACGGGACCGCTCCTTGTCCAGAAACAGACGCTCCAGGGCACAGTTTTAAGGTCTTAGTTGACAAAAGAGATGCTGAAACTTAATGAGCCAATTAACCATCTCCAGAAGTAGGAAAGGGGGTATCAAAATACATCCAATAAACATAAAAATAAACCTGTAATAAAGACCTGAGCAGAAATCCGTGAAGAAAACAAAATACAAAGAACGAGCAAAGCTAAACTTTTACTTTCTGAAAAAGCCGGTAACGATAAAGCTGACAAAGGCAGATTAACTAAGAAGAAAGTAGGAGCACTTCTGTAAGGGACGCGTGGCCCCCTGGCCTCCAGGGCTTGTGAGCGTGACCTTGTTTGGAAACGGGGTCTTTGCAGACGGTCAGGCCCCGGGGAGGTCTTCACGGCGGGCCCCGACTCAACCTGCCTGTCCTTATCAGAACGGGGAACCTGGAGACGCGCGCTCAGGGAGGCCGCGTGGGGATGACGGCGGCTGCCTCTCAGCCGAGCAGACGCCGGAACGGACTCTCCCTTGGCTTCGGAAGGAGCGGCCCTGCAGCAGCGCCCTCCAGGCCTCCGTCTCTGGGACGGAATGAATGCTGTCTGGGCCGACAGTTTTCTAGAAGCACCCCTGCCATCTGTGGCTCTGAGGGCCGCCCCCCGCGAGGCCTGCAGCATACCTGCCTCTTTAACTATGTGGCCGCTCACACCCAGTGTGCCCAGGGTTTGTTGCTGGACACGACCATCCAGTGGCGAAGTGGCAGACACGGCCCCACAGAAGGCACAAAAGGTCATGAGCGACTTTATGCTAAGCGGACAAATTCTCTAAATAAACTAGATGGGACTCCAGAGGAGCGTACACACGGGGGGCGGGGGGGGGCTGGCTGTCGCCATGGTGGCGATGCAGGCAGCAGTGAAAGCCGGAGCATGGAGGCCCGGGCCCAGCGGCTCCAGCGGCCACACAAGGGAGCTCGTCCTGAGCAGAAAACAGGGACGCGCACCCCTTGCCTTACGCAGCGGCCGCTTCAGCCCGCAAGCCCTCGTGAGTGCAGTTACAAATGCGGATTGCGGGGAAACAAACAGGCCCTTCACCGGAGAAAGGCCTGGAGACAGAGGACTACGAGCCACTCGGCACCCTTTGTTGCCCGGGCAACGCGAATCCAGGCCTCAGGAAGGAGGCCCTGCACGGACTCGATGGCAGCGGGCGGTGTGGGCAGGCGGGACAGGGGCTCTGGGGGACAGCTCTGCCAACTTCAAGCACGCACGAGCCCCGCGCGGGCCGCTGCGTCCACAGAACACACGCACACACGCACGCACACACGCTCCAACACGAGAGCGCACCAGACCCGGCCGTCTGTCCGTGGTCGCGAACGCGTGCTTTCTTCACACGGCCGAAGAGCACAGGCGGCAAATGGGTGCCACGGGCCGTGGCTGGGATGGGGGTGAGGGAGCATCCTGGGCCGAGGCAGCCGGAGTACCGTGTGGGGTTCCGGGCGCGGCTGAGAACAGGCACGGGGGCCAGTGGGCACGGAGGCGACCAAGAGCTTTCGGGGACGAGCAACCAGGAGGCACGGGCGTGTGCAAGAGGGGTGTGCCCTCCACTCTGCCCCTGAGCCGTGAGGAGACAGAGGGAGTGCCCCCCTCCGGGTGGGCCGCAGAGGGCACTCTGGACAGGACACTCCAGGGCGGGGGGGATGGGGCGCCACGGGGGCACCAGAGAACACGGCACGCACGTGCCACCCCAGGCCCTGGGAACGGCAGCCGTGACCGTGGTGTGGCCGGGACACGGGGGCCGACCCCGGATCGCCCCGGGGCCAACGTGACCGCCGGGATGCAGAGCAGGGGCGGGGCACGGAGCTGGGCAAGGCCGGGCTCTGCCCCGGAGCCTCTGGCGGAAGCCGCCTGCCTGCAGCCGAGCCGGGGACAGAGTGCGAGGTGACGCGTGTGTTGCTGGAAGCCGCTCAGTGGTGCTGTCCCCGGCTCTGCAGGGCCTCGAGGCCGACCCTCCCGGGCCCCACGGGCCCCGCACGCGGAGGCGGCTGCCCTGACGTCCCCTTACAACGCAGCCCGTGCCCTCGGCCGAGCCAGCAGGGACGTGCGTGCCCTCCGAGCAGCTGCTCTGCGGCCCCAGGGGCGGGCAGTCCACAGGGGACGCCGCGTGCTCGCCTTCCTGGGCTCCTCAGCGTCCTCGCGTCGAAACTGAATCGGGAAGACATGAACCCAAGTGTCTTCCTATCGCTCACCGCGTGCGGCTCACGGCTCGGCCGGAAACTACAGGCTCCTGGGCGGCACGTTGCGAACAGACCTGCACGATGGCGTCTGCGGCCGGTGGGGACAGGTGGGGACACACGCCTGCTCCCTCAGACCGCGACGGGCCCCACCTTCTACCCAGGGCGGAGGAGCCCAGCACGGCCAGCGTGGACTCTGCAGAGAGGGGAGTGCAAGGCCAGCTCCATGGCACATGCTGCCCGTGTGTTCGCACAGGAACGCGCGGAGCCACACGGAGCACGGGCCACCCTCACCCCCCCCCCACCCCGCCCAGCCTCGCTGCTCATCTCCGCCTCGACTCAGAGCACTTCTGAAAAACACTGTCTGCCGGCCGGGTGGTGCCGAATGTGGCCCATTCGACACCAGACAAGAACACCCCCGACTTGACCGCTTGGGAGGCGGTCCTTACCTCTGCCACTTTGGCGAGCGCATCCGTGACCCCTCATCGTGTGCCCGTTCCGAGAACAGGGAAAGTGAGCCAGCGGAGACATACTCCGCCAGGCCAGGAAAAACGTCACAGCCAAAGAAATTTATTTTAAAATAGAAACATACGTACATTAAGCTTTAAAATAGTCAAATTTTAAACAAAAAGGAAAAAAGCCATTTGATCCCAGTCTCTAAGGAATGGACTTAAAGAGCCACTTGCGCGCATGGGGGGCGCTCGCGGACGCCTCAAGAGGCCCCTGGTCCGGGCCCCGTGCGTCAAGCGGCCGACAGTCATAGCCTGACGCGGGGGCCGCGGTCCGCCCGCCGGAGCCCCTCCCTAACACGACGCGCAGGGACTCGGGGACAACGGGAGACGTTCAGCTTTGGCAACGCAGAAGGTGTAATGTCCGAGGAATTCCACCAGAAGCCTCCGGAAACACTCGGCCGACCATGCAGCTGTGGTGTGCAGGGGCCGCCGCACGGGCCGCGGGACTCAGTGTGCGTGGGGCTTCCGCTGGGGCTTCTCCTCGTAGGACTCCCCGAACTCATTCACCCTGCTCTTATCCACAGGGTACAGCCTGCAAGGACACGGGCCCCCAGGCTCGGCCATCTGGGAAAGGGCTGGACTCCCAGTTAGGACGCGAGACCCCACGCTGCCGCAGGAGGGGCATCTGGAGTCCCGTCATGCCCGCCTGCTGCGTGTGCACTGTCAGGACGGAGCTCCGTGCTCATCCCCAGGCGGCCCTGTCCAGGCCCTGGGGGCGATGCCCCCTCTGCGCTTCCCAGACTGTGCCTGCGACGATGCCACCACACGGTGGGGAGACGTGAGCTGGCCGGGGCCGACTGAGCCGCTTGGATGGAGGCCTGTTCTGCTCAACTAGGACGCGCCCAGGGTGGGCTCTCGCTTGGCCTCGCTCCCGCGACACAGGGCGCCCACAAACCACCTCTGTGCCCTCGGAAGCCCTGGTAGGGGGGGTGCACTCACCATCGCTGGTACAGGTACACGAGGAACACCACGTCATCCCTGAAGCACGCCAGCCGGTGGGACGTGGGCATGGTGATGATGAAGGCAAAGACGTCATCGATGAAGGTGTTGAACGCCTGCCACGCGGGACGGAGGGGGGTCGGGAACCGCTGGCGGTCAGGGCTCCGGACGCCCACTCAGGGCGGGCCCCTGCGCGCCCACGCCAGTGCCAAGCGGCTCCCGGCGACAACAGACCAGAGAAAAGGAGCACGACCGGAAGGACTCTGACGCCGGGGCGCCCTGGTACCCCACGCCCGCACGCAGTGACCGGCGAGGGCCGCCTGAGAACCTGGTCGAGGACTGCCTTCCTCAGAACCACTCTTCCCTCACGAGATGGGAAAACACATCCTAACCGCACCTGCCCTGGCGAGCAGCTGACCGCACTTCAGCTCGGCGCAGTGCCCGAGCCCAGGGTCTGCCTGCTGCGGGGCGGGGGCCCTGGGGCAGCCAGGTGAGCGCCGTGTGTCCCCAAAAAGAACATAGCTTCTGACTCAAGAAAACGTCCGTGCTGCCGTGATGGTCAGAGAACCACCCGTTCCTGAGTCCCCACCGCCTGCCACGGTTCAGAGAAACCCCCACTGTGTCAGCCCCGGAGGATGGGAGGGGGTCAGCCCCGGGAGTGACTGGCAGGGTCAGACCCCAACGGAGTGATGGGAGAGAGTCAAGCTCCCAGGAGTGATGGGCGAGTCAGACCCCCAGGAGTGATGGGCGGAGCCGTGACCCGGAGTCAGACCCCAGAGTGAGGCGGAGTCAGACCCCCAGGAGTGGCGGGCGGAGTCAGACCCTCCCCCAGGAGTGATGGGCGGAGTCAGACCCCAGGAGTGATGGGCTGAGCAGACCCCTGAGTGATGGGAGGGGGTCAGCCCCTGGAGGACTGGCAGGGTCAGACCCCCCGGAGTGATGGGAGGAGTCAAGCTCCGAGGAGTGATGGGCGGAGTCAGACCTCAGGAGTGATGGGCTGAGTCAGCCCCCAGAGTGATGGGCTGAGTCAGCCCCGGGAGTGACTGGGCAGGTCAGACCCCCCCACCCAGGAGTGATGGGCGGAGTCAAGCTCCCACGGAGTCAGACCCCCAGGAGTGATGGGCTGAGTCAGACCCCCCAGGAGTGATGGGAGGAGTCAGACCCCAGGAGTGATGGCTGAGTCAGCCCCGGGAGTGACTGGCAGGGTCAGGACCCCCACCCAGGAGTGAGAGTGGGAGTCAAGCTCCCAGGAGTGATGGGCGGAATCAGCCCCCCCAGGAGTGATGGGCCGAGTCAGCCCCCCGGGAGTGACTGGCAGGGTCAGACCCCCCCCACCCAGGAGTGATGGGCGGAGTCAAGCTCCCAGGAGTGACTGGCAGGGAAGCCCCCCACGAGTGATGGGCGAGGCACTGACCTTGTAGGTGAAGGCCTTCCAGGGCAGGTGTGCCACTGACTTCATCTGGGGGACAAGATGCGGCAGATCAGTGGCCAGCCGCACGGAGGAGCACGGGGGACCCAGGCGAGCGTGGGGAGGGGCGTGGTCTTACCTTGTAGTTGACGAAGAGCTGGGGAAGCATGAAGAGGAAGCCAAAGGCGTACACCCCTGGGGAAAAGGACGGCAGGCTGGGGCGGCCCCGAGTCCGTCTTTGCGCACGGGCTCTCGGCAGGCGGCCCCCTCCCACCACGCTGCGCGGCTGCCCGGCACGGTGCTCTGCCCAGACCGGCTCCCGCCCTCGAGTGGCTGGTCGGGTCCCGGGTCCGGCCCCCCAGGGCATAGACCCGGCCCGTGCACAGGGCTCGTGGCACCCGCAGAAATCGCACGCGGACGGTGTTGTTTCCTGCCCGCCCCAAACCGTGTTCACGGGCAGCCTGAGTGGGGCCACCACAGACGAACCAGGCCTCACAGCAGCGGTCCCGCCTGCACGCCCCTGAACCACACGGGGCCACGTGTGGGAACCACGAGGAACCACCACAGGTGCTGCTGGAGGGGCTGACCTTGCTACTCACCGTTGACGAAGCTGCTGATGAGCCACGAGTACCAGCTGCAAGAGGGAGAGCGTGGTCACCGCCCCCTCCCGAGGCGAGAGGGAGACTGTAGTCACCCCCCCCGACCCGAGGTGAGAGGGAGACTGTAGTCACCCCCCCTGACCCGAGGCAAGAGGGAGACTGTAGTCCACCCCCCGACCCGAGGCGAGAGGGAGACTGTAGTCACCGCCCCGTCCTGAGGCGTGCGTCCCCCGGAAACTACAGTGCTGGTTGGGGAACCTGCAGGGAGCGCGAACGTGACACGGCGGCTGTAGGCCTGCGCTGGCCCGTGTCCTCCGTCAGAACCCCCAGCCCTCAGGGCCGCATCTCCGGGGCTCCCGTGCCTCGGGTGCAATCACCATGTCACCGTCCAAGGGCCCCCTCGTCAGGCGTGGCCACCATCATTCTGACACCAGGGCCCTGGACGCCCGTGTCTCTGTGCCTGCAGCTCAGGGACAGGCCGGGGACACCACACGCTGGCCGCGTGCCCTCTGGGCAGGCCGTGGGTCTCCCCGGGGGTGGGGACACACGGAGGCCCAGGGGTGCCCCGGCTGGCAGCGCAGAGGCCAGCAGGTCCTACCTCTTGTACTTGATGTTGAGCAGGGAGTAGACGGCGCCCCCGATGCACAGCGGGTACAGCAGGTAGGACAGGTACCTCATGGCCTGCCGGGAGCACGGGGCCTCCGTGAGGCCGGGCGCCCCTCCAGCACGACGGAAACAGGTCTGCAGCCGTGGCTGGAGCCGCGTGTGCAGAGCACCCTCAGGGGCCGGCGCGTCACCACGTAACCCTGAGCCTTACTTGGGCCCTGGTGCACTTGGAACACAAGCGCCTGTCCCAGGAGAAAGGGACGCAGTCCCCACCCAGGGGCGGTGTCCTGGCAACGCCAGCTGCAGCCACACCCACACAGCGGGGCTGGGGGGCGACAGCCGTCACCGGGGCTTGGGTGACGGTGTGACACCACAGCGCGTACCAGCACCTCCCCGGAAAGGACTCTTGTTACAGGAGAGGAGGGGGCCTCCCGACCGCCCATGAAGACCGGCCCAGGGTCCCCGCGAGGCCGGGACAGTGAAGTCGCCGGGGCCTCCCCTCGCGTCCCCGCCGCTCACCTGAGTGTCATACTCCTCGGTCCTCCTCTCGGACTCGCTGTAAGTGCCGAACTGTCACAGGATCCAACACAGTCCCGTGAGCCCCAGGACGCCGGCGGGGTCCCGCCCAGCCTTGTGGTGCCATCACCCTGCAGCAACCCTCCCCACCCCGTCGGGGTCACCCAGGGCGCGGGCCCAGGCATGGGCTATACGGTGCGGCGTGTGGCAGAAGCACGCTTACTAGGGTGTCCTGTCAGGCCACGCCCACCCCCCACTCTCACAGCGAGAGCCACACCCCTGCGCTGCACTCAGGTCAGTGAAGGTAGAGTCACTGAGGCAGCTTCGTCCAGTTTCCCGCCCTCAGGATCCAGATTCTCCGGATCCGGGTCCGTCCCAGCAGAGAGGACTCGTGACCACAAACCCCAAACTGCCGCTGCCGCCACCCCATCTGCCCAGGAGTCACAACAAAATCTAGTCACTGGGGGCAAGGGCCGGCCCAGAGCAGGCCACGCGCCAGGACGCCAGCGGGGACAGGGCCCTCGGCAGCATCAGGCTGGCCTTCAGGTGGGGGAGCGCCCCGAGCCCGGCACGCCTGCACCCCATCCCGTCAGGGCAGGGGGAGCACTCTGTCCCTGACAAGGGTGCCCGTGGGGTCCCACACAAGCTGCTGCTGACGCCTGCTCCGCCAGGGCCTGGGGGCTGCCAGAGAACTGGCCTCCACTGGGATGATGCCACCTACGTGTGCCAAGGGGGCTGCTCAGAGCCGGAGGCTGGTCAGGGGGCCGAAGTGCGGGCCCTGAGTGTGGCATCTGCTGGGGCACAGCTAGGAGCAACAGAACAGATGCCCTGGGGCACGAGAACCTTCTGGAACACGGTGGCTGCTGGGGGCGGGGCAGTGGAGTGGTGGTGGGCACAGAGCGTCCGGGGGTAGACGGGGGGGAGCCAGGGGGTGGGGACGGGGGACAGAGGCAGGTGACGGGGTGGAGGGGCACAGAGCGTCCAGGGGGGCAGATGGGGAACAGAGCATCCAGGGGGTAGACGGGAGGAACAGAGTTCAGGGGCAGATGGGGGAACAGAGCCTGTGTGGACTGGGGCAGACCCAGGGTAGATGGAGGCGACATGGAGCCCAGGGGTAGACGGGGAGGCGACAGAGCGTCCAGGGGGTAGAACGGGGCATGGCTAGAGCGTCTGTGGTGGACGGGGAGGCGACAGAGCGTCCAGGGGGAGACTGGGAGGCGACAGAGCGTCCAGGGGTAGACGGGCGATGAGCGTCCAGGGGGTAGACGAGGCGGCGAGGCCCAGGGGGTAGACGCAGGCGGCGCCCAGGGGTAGACGGAGGCGACAGAGCGTCCAGGGTAGACGGGGAGACACAGAGCCGTCCAGGGAGACGGGGAGGCGACACAGAGCGCCCAGGTAGACGGGGAGGCTAAGGAGCCCAGGGGGTAGACGGGAGGCTGGCTGGCATGGCCCAGGTAGACGGGGGGCACAGAGTGTCACAGGGGGTAGACGGGGGTGGGGGGCACAGAGTGTCACAGGGGGTAGACGGGGGTGGGGGGCACAGAGCATCCGGGGGTAGACAGGGGGGCACAGAGAGTCCAGGGGGTAGACGGGGTGGGGACATAGCGTCCAGGGGTAGATGGCGGGGGGGCACAGAGCATCCAGGGGGTAGATGGGGGGGCACAGAGCATCCAGGGGGCAGACGACGGGCAGCCGTTACTGCGTACACGCCCACCTGTAACTGTGGTCTCAGGCCTCTCCAGACAACAGTCATCTTCAAGGCTTTTTTCACTTTCCACAGCTGACAGAAAGAACCAGAAACAGACTTTCAGGGCTCTGAGACCCAGGAGCCTCCGGAACTGAACTCACCACCGGGAGGTGACGGAATGTCAGCCCAGCCCCGGCTCAATGGGTCCCCACGGCCTCCATGCCCATCTTCGAGCTCGGCCGCCCTCTGCACCACAGAACTGGCACTCGGCCTGGCTGCCGTCCTCCAGGCTGGGCCCCCTTCCCAGCTCACCCTGCCTGGCGCTCGGTTCACCCGCCCCTTGCCCCAGATTGTCACCGTGAGGCCCCTCGCCTCTACCCCAAGTCCTGCCACCCCAGGTCTCCGAGGGACCCGCCTCCCCAAGCTGGGACGAACGCAGCACCACCCGGTGGGCTGGTCTCCAGGCTGTGATGGGTGGCCATGGGGGGGTCCCTGCCGGCGCCCCCGGTGGGCAGACCAAGCGCGGTCTCCGGCCCAACGGCCACATGCGCCAGTGCCCAGGGTGGACGGGCAGGGCGGGGGACTACGGCCGCGGCGGAGGCTCGGGACGAGGCAGTCCCGGAGGCCAGAGACTGTCCCGGCCCCGAGTCGCCCGCCCCACGGACCCCTCTCCAGAGCCCCACTCGGCCAGGACAGGGCACCACGTCCCACAAGGCTTCCAGACCCCTCGGGCGGCTGTGAGGAGCGGACGCTCTGACACCAGCGACAAGCCCAGCAGGCGCCGGGCTCCGGCGTTCCGGAACCGCAGCAGCCGCCACGCCCTGCGCTCCCCGTGGTGGGACCCCGTGCCCCGTGTCTCAGGGCCGGGTGTGGCCAAGGACGGCCGCGCGGCTCACCTCGATGGCGGCGCCGATGCCCGCGGGGACCAGCACCAGCAGGCTCGTCTGCTCGTCCAGCAGGAAGAGGAAGATGACCGCCGTGCTGAAGCCGCGCCAGAGCACTGGGGGCACGGG